>JAGFPH010017106.1:0-18192 GCA_018207615.1 Philaenus spumarius
TTTTTTTTGTATTAAGGGCACATAAACTTTTTTATTTTGGTTAATAAAGCCAAAAATTATATCTATTTCTATGGTTTATTGAGTTAACCTCTAGGTATCTTGTGTATTGTGAGTAATAAGCTGAAACATTCCTACGTTTGGTGATATTTAAATTTTAAGGTAAGTTTTGAACAGTACCAATCTATGTGGCCCAGTATTGCTTCCGTTCCCTTAATTAATCGTTTTGTAAGATTGGTACAACTTTTTCAAATGACTAAAACTAGTCTTAAGTATGAGGCCAATGTTTCCTCTGAAACAGACATTTACTGACTATACTGTGCACCTACCCTGCCAACCTTCTAACTGAAACCACAACTTCTATGTAAAGTAAATGTTCTACTAAAGCAGCTTTGTACTACGCCCCCTCACTCCAACGTCTCTCATTATTATCCCACGTCTTGTAATCATTATTGATAATTTAATACACCCCTCCACATCAACCCTACCCTCCCACTCCCACCGACTCCTTTTACACCTTCTTAAAAGTATGGTACAATCTGTTACGTTAGTTTCATTTGATCTTGTTTAACTGTTTATTTTTGCTCAAGATGCAATTTTGAGAAGTCATTCAGAAGTTTCCTATTCATAAAGGCCTCATTTAAAATAAAATTAAGAATCGTTTAAGTTAAACAATTATTTACCATCGTGAACAGTTAATATTGATTTGAATTGTTTGTGCGAGTAGGGAAATAGTACATGAGAAATGTTCGCAGCAATAAGCGTCTATGACACTTTCTAAAAACGCCGTGTCGCAAAGAATAGACGAAATACCAACATACTAGGTAAACAAGCCTTCGAGGTCGGCTTTTTCAGTTGCGTTAGTAAAATGTCCTAGAGAAAAATGAATCTTCAGAAATATGTATCAATAGGATTGTAATCTAAAACCAAAAAAGAAAACAAAAAGTGCCCTTGTAAATAAAACCATGAAATAAAATGTATTCTTTAAAACAATTTGAATTCTTTAAAACAAACCGCATGAAATTATAGTGTGCTATCTAGAATGTGACTTTCGTTAGGAAAATCGAATGTGATGCATGATTTCCATGCCAAATTCAAGAAAAAATATATTCGCATTTATTTACATTCAAACATCTGACGGAATATAATGATTTATGAAATACCATTATTTTCGTTTTTTTTTTTATTTTAATCGGTTTAACTTTCTATCGAATGGTGTAAGTGTCAAAACTATCGGACAATGGGTAAGAGTAGAGCAACCTCCAGGTTCAACATCCTTAGCAACAATGCGTAGGTTATAGTTAGTTTGCAAGACCGACTAATTAAGGGACGTTGATTTACTGTTAACTTTTGTTCAACAATTTTGACAGTTATATCATTCGATGAAAAACTAAACTGGTCACACACATTTACTCTTGACGTTGTTTATACAAATTTACGGTTTCTTAGTTATTTTCATTTCAAATGTTTAATGGCCGCCATTCGCTCGAACGAGTTTGTTAGCCAAACAAATCCAATAACCGGTAGCACGTTTTTGACCGGAAGTAACTATTTGTTAATGTTTTTCGATACAGAATGATTTTTTTTTACAAAAATTAATGTAGAATATTATTCTACACGTTTAGTTTTTTTTACACGAACTTATAGCTTGCTTGGCTGCCCCAAAATCGATCAAAACGTAAAATCGATACCATTAAAGTGGGGGATTTGATCCGAGGCCGACGGCCCAGTTTGTACGCTGCGAACAAAACGAAGCAGTCCATAATCCAAGACCGCAAGATCGAGATGCATACTCTCTTCGACAAGTGGAACGAAGCCGTGAGCCGGATCTGGAGGCTGAGGTGGAAATAAATTCTACTAATATATTCCGTACACATATGCAGCTATTCAACGCCTTCGTGAGTAGCTCAAATGCTCAAATAGTTTGTTGAAACCATAAAACATATAAATTAAATTTTGGAAACTCGCTCGACTAAGGTCATCGGTTCAGCTGCATGGGCAGCACGATATCCAAAGCTGTACTTCCAAACGGAGCAATGCACAGCTGTTGAACTACCTATTTTTTGTACATGCGAAGGCGGGCATTTAACCTAATCTAGGGCATAAGCGTGTCTTTTTTAAATGGGCCACTATTGTTAGCTTGTAAACTATAAATCGGACAGCAAACTGGGAACCTTTAAATCTTCCAAAACCTGACTGTAAATCTTTCACTGAGGAACTTTTTCTTGTTTTTAAGATATTGCAAAATTTTAAGTTAAAATATTTTTAAATGGCTGCCATTTTCTAATATGGCGGACAACTTTCAAATTTCTGAAGGAACACCCTATATCTGTATTAAAAAAGAAGAACTGACCGACTGATTCATAGTCAACATACAGCCAAAACTATGATAGCTAGAACCTTACAATTTTCAGTTTAGTTTCACACTACTTTGTAGAAGTGGACTAAGAAATGATTTAGCAAAACATTGATTTTAATGGACGAAATGGACTAAATACGAGGGTTCATTCCCAGCCCTGTAACAGATAAAACAGCTTAGGAACAAAATCCTAGATGTAGCCTATGCTGAACACCCATTTGTTGAATGCATTTACATTAATTACCTTAGCAACCAACTAAGTAAATTTAGAACCAGTTAATTATTTTTCACACGAAACAGTTTTTTTAGGAAAGGGTAACAAAATAAAAACAAAGTCAAACAAAACGTAAACGAAAGGTTTTACTGCATTACAACTCAAACAATTGTTGTTACATATTACAAATAAAACAGCCGATTTGGATCATAAGCCTAACACAAGTTTTGGTTACTGAACCAACACACGTTTCTTGAATGCATTTAGATTTATTACCTTAGCAACCAACTAAGTAAATTTAAAATCAGGCAATTATTCTTCACAACAAACAGTTTTCTGTGTTAATTAATAGCAAACACACAACGACAACTGCTTACTATATCATAAATTATAGACCTATTACTATTAAAATAATGCCAACTTTATTCTTTACTAGGCCTATTTTACCAGTTTGAAATGCAGCTTTAAAGGTCGGCTCTAGCTGTTGGCCATGTTGGTTGACACTCCATAAGACCAATGTTAAATTAAAATCCAAATTTTTCCTTTATTTTTGATCGGAAAATTATAAACGATATGTCATTTTATAGCTATGGTCAATATGCATGCAAATGGCTTTTTAAAAACTAAGAAAAATATTTTGTTTAATATTTATTAACAATTTAAAACATTGATTTTTAATATTTTTTTATGTTGTCACTATTAATTATAGCGAAAAACTACCAAGCCATGCGCCTAAAGAATTTCGTCCCCAAGATTTTGGTATTTTTTTTAAACGCTATTTGAACAATTGCCGGTTTTAAATGGATTTAGGCTGAGCAATGTCCGTGTAACCCACCGCCGCTATAGGGTGATTTTAAATATTGTTTACGTTGTAACTATTAATTATAGCGAAAAATTACCAAGCCATTCGGATAAAGAATTTTGTTCCCAAGAGTTTGTTATTTTTAAAAAAACGCTATTTGAATAATTGCAGGTTTTAAATGGATTTCAATGTCCACGTAACTTACCGCCGCTATAGGGAGTCGCAGGTTGCTTTCTGTTTTACTAGAGCCGACCCTTAACGTATCACATTTTGGTCATAATTTATAACTTGAAAATTGCCTACCTTCTATATAAAAATAAAGAATATCTGTCCTAATTAACCGTCATTCCCGTGAAAATATCATAGTATAGAATAATCCATTTGCTTCGCTGATTGGAGCCCTCTACTATTTTATAACGATTTTGGAATTTACAATTAATTTCAAGACTTTTTGTTCTTGGTTTTTTTTATATACGACTAACCGTTTAAAAGTTGGAGGGGGTATAAAGTTTTAAAAACGCCCTAACTGAACGGAATGTTTTTTTGTATACAAACGTATTGAACCAATGAAAACGCTCTTAACAAGAATAAAGCATTGTTTAGACAAATAACTTGTACACATAGCCTAGGGTTTTCCGTAAGAAATTTGAAAATTGACAGCCATATTAAAAAATGGTAATAATTTACAATCATGTAAACTACAGATGTTTAATGACTCTAAAAAGAAGGGAACGTTCCCTATCGATAATTTGCTGTCAGATCTATAGTTTGCAAGATACCTTTTAAAAGACCATGTTATGCCAATAAATTGGCTGTAATTTATTTATTGACAAAATTGAGATAAATTATCAATCATGTTGCAAACAATTCAATCTACCTTAAACAAAAATTCCCACACTTTATCCCTTTTCCCTTTTTTTTTTTTTTTTTTGTATATTCTTCTTTGAAAAATAACCTAATCCCAGATGTTTAGTTGAATATTTCGCATAAAGGATCCAAGAAACAGTTAAATATTTCATAAACTTCTAAAACACATTTTAAATATTACGTAAGATATTTTATAAAAAGATAACCTATATATGACCTGTGAATTAAGTTTTAAGAGTTTCTTATTGGTCAAACGTATCTCGACACCATAGTCGGCATCTTCAATAATATTTGAGCTACAATTATGAGTTTCCACATAAACGTATTGTATTAGACAATTTACGTTATTTGTATTGTTCTTAGAAATAAATACTTCTCACTAAAAAAACCTCTCAAGTATATTAATATTAAACGAGTATTATGAAAGCAACGTTTTATTCGCACAAAAATCCACACGTTTGTAATTTAAAACGGAGGCAAAGTAATTCCTCCAGAAATAACTTTAGTGTTAACGATACGAGAAACAATAGTTGCTAGCTAGAAGTAAGGGTGGAATCACCCCTCGTACTCGCTGTTGTGGTTCCCTTTGTCTTCCAATCTGCCTTCTACCCTTAATGTCTTCCCACACCTCACCTTACTCTATTGTCTTAATGTATGCAAGTTGGAAAGCTTAAAGGACTTATCATACAGAATGTATTCCCGATAGACTTCAAGTAGTCAAGTGTTTCGTGGAAAAGTATTTACTTTGCGGAGGTTGTGGTGAACTAATGTATCTTAGACGCAACCAATACTATTTACAGGGAAAGTTAACACGGTTGTCTCGTACAATCCGGATCTGAAAAAAAAACTGAATGATTAACTGAACTGAGCGTGTGTAGCTACGCCTCAGTTTTTCCTTCCGTTGTGTCAGTCGTACCATATGTTAAACATAAAAAAGCGCGGTGCAGGTAGTGGTAAGAGAAAATTATAATTTTTTACAAATAATAAGAATGAAAACTCAAAATGATGTACAACGAAAACCAAAGGGCAGTACTCGCTACCTGAAGAATCTGTCACAGTCTTGGGTTTTCCACGAAAATCATCTCCATTGAGACTAAGACTAAAGTCAACAATACTTTAACAGCATGTAAACAATGAATAAAAACACAGCTAGACGAAATCTCTAACTCCCTGCTGTTTCCACTTCCGAATTACGAGTGATTTTCTTCGAACGTTGGAGGAAATGTCACGGCGCAAGTTTACCCGGGTTATTAATATATTGGGAAATAAATACACAAATGCATAAATACTCATCAATAATTGAAAGTCAGTGAATGGTGGTTCTTCGAGAGTCGAACAACTTCCTTCAGATTTCTCTTGGTCTACTAAAACAACAATTCATCGAAGTAAAAGAGTGACGGCACCGATTTTTCTGATTCTTCGATACTTTAGTAGGGTTCAATCATTTTCATCTCCACTACTAGGAGATCGTACGCTGCAGAAGATACCTGAACGTTTGAATTAAAAGACGTAGGTCTTACTTTTGTGGCCATCGCAGCCGACATTAAATTTTTTTTTTTTTTTTTTTAAATACTGAACGGTTATTCCATTTTCAACTAAACAAGCAATAAAAACTATGGATGAAAAACTAAATCCCTGTTCGTTTATCGGTCGGAACTGACGGCCAGGAGCTATGTTTAAAAAACCTTATAGTAGGGCGGTAAAACTGCTCAGTAACTTCAATTAACGCAGACATGACATCACACAGGTAAACGTACAGTTAAACTAAGGGGTCGCCGGAATACTATCCCCCGGAAAACTACCCCCCCAAGCAGGTTCCTACGTCATTTTGACGTCAGAGATCGGGGGGGGGGGCAGTTTTCCAGTCACGCACACTCAAGTTTCGATATAATTAGAATAAAAAAAAAAACTAGAGGACTAACCTAAACTGTTTAGTCACAGTATGTTGCCGATAACAGTATAATTGTAGGAACCTGCTTGGGGGGGTAGTTTTCCGGGGGGTAGTATTCCGGCGACCCACTTTTGCTAGGGGGGGTAGTATTCCAGTCGCGGACACGGCTCCCATATTGGTTAGTTGGCAGATTTCGTGACGTCACGTTTCACCTGGGGGGGTAGTTTTCCGAGGGGTAGTATTCCGCATCCCCAAACTAAGCCTGTATGGGCCACTATAGATTGTGCCGTTAAAAATAAACATTGAATATAGAATTTAAAAAACAAATTTTAGTAATGGTTTGGGGCATTGTAGGCCATCTGAATGCATGTTTTTGTCAAATGTCAATGTCCTTAGCCCTAGAACTGGCCTTGTTATTTCGCCCAAATTTTTTCCAATTATATTCTGGAGAGCGGTTGTTATATGACACAAGTATGGAAGAGTACAAAGATCCATTCATAGATTTGAGAGCATCAGCGCCAGGGGTTGAAAGAATCTCTGATGCTCTCAAAATTGAAGACTTTGGACCAAAGAAAGTAATTTCAAAATTAAAAGCTTGATGAGTTCTTCTTGACAAGAGCTGAATGGGGGTTGGAAGGATGACGTTTATAAACCAAACATTTTCTGGTTTGATATTTTGTCTCGTATCTGTACCAGTCTTTGAAATAAGTGGCATTACGAGTTCCAGAAGATAATCGAACTGCCCTTCAGACATTCTTAGTACATTTTTTAAATCTCTTCTGGAAAACCATTTCTCAGTTCCGCATTGACTAATCGTGTCATCGAGTTTCTTTCGTTGATTCACTTTTAAACCCACTATCATCTCTTTTCCATTTTCCCCTCATAATTGTTACATTTTTTAAACTAAAGTAGCACTGAAAACCGAACTCCACACCGCACTACTTTCAACGACGAGCTCTTTATGTTCAGTGTAGTACTTAATCAAGCGTGGGGAACTTTTGTGTGTGAACGGTCCACGCTAACAGAGTTGGCGTGATTCACTCTCGGTAAACTCACGAAAGCGTGTCAAGCATTCGTTGTCAAACCTCACGGAAACCCGGCTTTATCCTGGTATTCATAGTCGTTAATTTATAGGGAACCTTAAAGAAAATGAAAAGAGCTAAGTTTTTTGAAATTTTATGTTTGACATGTCCTACATTAACCGAAACAAGGAAATAATATGTTTTTTTATAAAACACGCTTCAGACTGGTGGCCGTTACCTGTGTAAAACACTACGAATTCATTCAGTAATTAGCATCTTACGTAAATGAAACCAAGACATGACAGATCCACGAAACTAATCAGGCAATGTTAATCAATTCTTAATGACAAACTTGGTCTTTGTAACAGACAGCTGATAACAAGTCTGTAGTGATGTAATCGAGTAGACGTCATTCAGAAACCAGGAAATTTGGACCGTAAAACTTTATAGGTTAATTACCGTTAATAAAGCTTTTAGTGACGTCATTTCTGTACTATAAATAACCGCAACCAAAATGAAAAAAGCGATTTAAAAAGTACAAAGCTCTGAAATAAATTTGACTGACTTTCATCAGCACTTGGAACGCAAACTTTCTCCTACCATGACTATTCATACTATGACAGGATTATTCTACCCGAAATTGTCAGCAACTACAATGATATATCAGAACATTTTTGAAAAATTGTGGAATTTAAAATCAAATAAGCAAAGACTAGTGGATCCTGCAATGCTTAGCCATTGCTTGATTTTAGTATATAAATATATGATTAGATTAAATTAGCAAACACAATTTAGTGAATGTAATGAAAAATAAATTTTAAACTGACTTGTGGTTAAAATAAGATTTTGTAATCAGAGCAGGCGGTCGCTCGTATTAAACTTATGGGTGATTAATGTAAATTCAATGTGTTTTATATGGGTGAATATCCCATTTTAATTATTATTTCATTTAAAGTGTAGCTGACCCATTTCATTACTTTGAGTTAAGTAATCTAATTTCAAACGGTATTTTATATCACTTTTATATTACACAAATTTAGCTGTATAGTTTGTAGAAAATTAGTTCAATTTATATTTATTGTATAGGGGTAGCAACCCCATTTCAACCCCTTATACTGTATAATTGTAATGTCCAAACACTCCTAGCAGTGATATGGATAAACTGTGAAATTTTTATTGAAATCGGTCGAATAGTTTTGAGTCTATAAAGAGCAAAGAAACGAAGAAATATTCATTTTTATGTATAGAGAAAATCAAATAATTTTTTCTTAATTAAGAACAATACACAAAACACCTGCAATAATAAAGGTAAATTATTTCTCATAACACAAATAACTTCTGCTAAGGAGGGATTCACATTAATTAAGAACCTTACAAGAATTAATTATGTCCAACTTAGGAGGCACTAGAGCAATTAAGAGACCAATGCAAATGGTGGCAGTGTACTCATCAATGTTATATGGAGCACCAATCTGGCATGAAGTTCTTAAGATAAAGAAATATGATAGAAAAGGTGCAACAAAGATGACGCTTAGAATATGTAGTGAATATAGAACTGCACTAACAAATGCTATAACTGTAATCGCAAGTACACCTCCTATTGACCTTTTTGTGGAAGAAGAGTTGCTCTTCAAATAAATGAAGGATTAGACTGCCAACACATTAGGCATGAAACCTTTGATAAGTGGCAGAGCAAACCACTTCAGGATGCTGGACCAAAAAACTAATTCCAGATAGGAGGAAATGGGTGAAAAGAACGTAAGGAGATGCAGGATACCATCTGACGCAAGCTCTTCGTGGGTGCTTCAACCTCTATACACACCGGTTCAAGCTAAGGGACAGTCCAGATTCGATATTGTGGCGAGGACGATACAGCAGAGCATACTTTACTTGTCTGTCCGAGATGGAAAGAAAATAGGGAGGAGATGAATAGGCAAATAAGGACCACACTGCGTGCTTCAATACTGGTTGATACTATGTTGTAGGATGAGAGGAAATGGCAAGTAATCACGTCTTTTCTAAAAAAAGGTCATTGGGCAGAAAGATGAGAGAGAAGAACAAAAATAACTTTAGACTGACGTTCTAGACAGCTTCCTTCCTGAAGCTAATGCATGTGCGCTTCCGGGACGGAGGTGCCTGAAGAAGAGGTTAAGGGTTTTTGTGGGTAATCTGGATGAACCAGGAGTAACACAATCAGTGCATAAAGCATCCCCCCTCCCTCAAAAAAAGTGGAAAGTGTCACTTTGTCGCCTCGAAAGAAAAAGGCCGACTAATATTCTTCCTCCAGCTACAGTAAATAATTTGCATTTTACTATGAAAGAAACTTTATTAAAACATGGACATTCATATTTACAAAAACAATAGAGGTTATGCTAACAATACACAGACATGGAAGTTCATTGATGCATTGATGTTTCAGCATCTGTTTTACAAACATACGATTTAGCGGACGGTAAAGTACCCATACGAAAAGTATTGAGTTTACTTTACAACCCGCCTATGGCCGGGCAACAAAGTAAAATCAGTGCTTCTATATGGTCACGTTGCCGCCTCCGGTTGATAAGTGGTTCTGTCTACCCTATTAATACGGCAGAAAGGCATCTTTAAAGTAGTTAAACACACTAGGAGGCAGTTTTAAACGTAATTGACTTCTTGTCCGAGTACTGGCGCTCTGTTATGAGATTTAGAAGAATCCAGTCGCATTTATTTGTGTCTGTATACAGAGTCTCGCAACCATCCTACCAAACTTTACCATGTTATTAAGCAACTCAAAACTAGCAAATATTACAAAATAACATATTTATCCTATCTTGCTTAGCTTGCAAGTTGTATGCCTGTATGTGTGTTTTTTGAAAAAAAATATTATCTATTGAACGGTTTAAGATAAATTCATGAAATTAATTTACACAAAAGTTCAAAATTTAATTGTGGTGCAGTTGTCCGTTTCAACATGGCGGTGGTTCAAACTTTTAAAATTTCTGAAAAACTTAAGGTATAGACAATTTAAAGACAAATCCAACGATGTATCACTTTTTATCGTTGAGTTGGATAACTGAAAAATACAATAATTATGGCCGATAGTAGTTTCCGTGACCACTTCCCATACTCTTTCCCTCTACTTAGTTATGCTAATCTAACTGTCCTCTATTTTAATATTTACGTCTGTTTCCTATATTTCTCTTAGTTAAGGGAATCTATGTCTTGTAAATAGCTTCAATTGCAAAACCATGGTAGGCCATAAAATTAATACATTTTTTTTTTTAAATTTACTAAGATTGAGGTTCTAGACCTGAAAACTGGGGGGAGGGGTAGGGACACTACAGAGCGTCGATTTAAAAATTATGAAAAATCAACCTCCCAAAACTCTATTTGAATACCTTTCTGGCTGAAAATTTATTAATAATTTAAAACGAAAAAACCTTCCAAAAACACTGAAAATGTGTACGTTACCTTGTTTAATTTGAAAAAAAAATTAGTTTCTTTATAAAGATTTGATTTCAATTTTCTTTGATTTATTTAAATAACCTCACAGTGTTTTAGTTCAAATGAAGTAAGAATGTAATTTATACTCATGACTTGAAAGGATATCTCAAATGAAAATTTCTAATAAACATTGAAAATGAGTTAAGTATTAAGGAATACTTTCCAATTCAAAACTGTTTTATTCGTACGGTTTCGTTCGTTTTTTTTCGAAACTGTTAATTGAAACAGTTTGTCTTTATTCGCACCCACGACACCCATCTCTACGCAAGTCCCCAAAATAAAAAACAAAACCCAGCAACAACAAACAACCAGCCAGATGAGCATAAGACTGTACGGATGACGTTTAAGGAATAACCGAAATATTCAAATAATCGTTGTAATCATGAGTCCAATCGTGTTTATGGGTTTGGCAATTGGCAATCAAAACTGACTGAGTTTCAACATTGACTTTTCTTTCATAATAAAAACTCTTAAGCCTCAAAACATATTAAATATTTGCTTGTCACCAAACTAAGCTCGTAATAAAATTTCTTGAAAATCCCGGGAAAACTGGGGGGGTGGGGAGCTAGAAACCGCACTGCGATTGAGTCATAATGTGCCTTCGACCAATAGTGTAGATCGTATGAAAAGCAATTGTTCATCAGAAAGAATATCTTTTCCACACGAGTTCTTTGAAATTAAATCATCATGCACATCTAATCTAACAATTACATTTGCACAAAAGGCCCAATACAGTATATTTTTAACTTTACTAATTGAATAAGTAATACATCCAGTAATACATTAAAGTAATCTGTTAATTAACCACATCCGATTACAAGACTCAATCCCTTCCGCTCTCATAAACGGTTTGAATTTAAAAGATTATTTTGTTGAAATTTTGTTTTAAAGTTGCAGCTTAATTGGCCCGTCGTTAACGTGTTCTCGATTGTTTCTAATTGAGTTTTCCAAATAATCCTGTCTATGATATTATAGCGAGATGGTTTTACCCTTTTGACAGTTAAAAGTATTAAGGGTTTATTCGTTACGTAAGGAGATTATTTATTAAGTCCTGGAGACGAGCAAGGCTTAAGGTTCTCTCTTAAAGGCATTTTATTTGACTTTATTAGACTGTATGGCTCCTTCATTACTCTACTGGGAACGTAAAGGTTATGTTTTTATCGCTCTATGCCCAAATTTTACAACCTAGAACCTACATAAACTGATAAACCTATTTCGTCGAATGATTTGTTGAAGTTATTTCCTCCAGGAACGTATTCTACAAAAATACTGGTTACAATTACAAGTTCCTGGATTTACGAGTTACTATTCTCCATTTAAGATCGGAAGATCACTGGAGAACAACGATTAGACTCAAACGACTATACCCTCTGCTCAATAGGCCGTCTTGCATTGTGAACGGCCACACAATTTACAAGTCATACTTCTTAGTATCCACACCTACTAACTGAAGATGTGAAGATGGGGACAACCGGGGATTAGACGATTACAACAAAACTGTCACAAAATTATTCTATCACGCAGCTCAACCGCTGACGTGAGTTGAGCAAAATTAGGATGTGACCACCCGAGATGCGTGTAGATAAACACGTCATCTCGATTCGGATCGCGAACCATCACGGAAGGATAGACCAATCGGGTCTCATAAACCAAGCTTTGTGCCGACCAACTGATGTTGAACAAGGACCGGAGAGTGATTTTCAACCATAGTTCGGACAGGGGCTCGCCGAATTAACGGATTTACATGTTTTACTTCAAATTATGATTGGCTAGTTAGCCATACCTGAGCTACCGAACCTGGACACTCTCGCGAGGCCTAGTTAGGCCGACCTCGTTTGCAACTTTCTGCGGTAGTTTATTAACATTGTATAGTTTTAAGGTTATTATATACAGTAATTGTTGCTAGTTATAGCCTCAACAAGGCTGGCGTTAAGTTCAGTGAGAGTTGGATGTTGGATGTGTCAGAGATGCCCAGAATAAGGTTTAACCAGTTAAAGATCCACGTGGCTAATTTATCGTTAGGGTGAACTATTTGGGAAATTTAGCTGCCTTCGTTGTAGTATATATTTGTTTGTAACTCAGCCACCAGCTCCAGCTCGTGCGCTGCTTCTTTCCTCTCGAAGTGAAATAATGCTTTGCATCTCGACCTATGGACTGCGCTCTGTGAATTTGTGCCTCAACCTTGCCGCCTTACGGTAAAATCCCCACGTAGATTTAAACCTGGTACTTTTATGGTATTTTACTTTTTCATCGATTTTGGAGGATCCAGACGAGCTATAAGAACGTGCAAATAAACAAAATGTGCAGCATTATCTACTAGTTTTAATTTTGGAAGATAAAACCCCAAAAACGTGTCATTCTAATAACAAAAGTCTCAAAAAATGTTTACTTCCTGTCAAAAAAACTTGCCCTCGGTTTTTTAATTTTTTTTAACGAACCCGTCCGACTTGTGTACCACATTTGGACTAAAGCGAAAAACTACTGTTATTCCTTTGTGAAATATATCCAAAACAGCCTCTGATATATCGAACAAAATTTAAGCATTTTTAATCGCCACAAACTAAATTATTACCTTTTGAAATTTGCATTTCGTTTCCACAAAATTATTCAAACAATGTTCTACAGTAACAAATATTTTTACAGAGACAAAAAATAGTATTTACAAAGCACATAAAACATTACAACAAAATAAATCCCGTTTATAATTAAACATGCCGTTTTATACTACCTGTCTTGCATTCGACTGTCGGAATAATATATTATGTTACAATACGTCGTATATCCCTCCCTTAAAGCTATCTCCTTCGGAACGCATAAAACAGACCAAACTCCTTTTAAGGACTCTCTGTCAGGTGGGCTGTATCAGGAGAAATGAAACATTATAACAACAGTAAAAGACGTTAGATTTGCACATAATATGTAGATAATACGCATTATTTTCTTAAGCACAGATTTAAAATGATAAATATATATTACTCGTAACTGTCTTTGCCTGTATTTTTTAAAATATAAGAAAACAATTTGTCGGGAAATACTAGTCTACTATTATTAAACGCGTTTATAAAATACTACTGCTTACCAACCTCCACACAAATGTAATATAATTTTACTAGGAGCTCCACCAACCCCCCGTGGCGACTCTTGGTGAAGCAAGTACAAACAGATCATTGCATTCTCTGATATTTTCACGGAAATTACGATCGATCATGACAGAGGAACTTGGTTTGGGTTAGGGTGTTGGGGGTAATGTCGACCTATACATAATTTAAGGCAAAGATCGAAATAGACACTCGCAACCCCAAAAAATTAGAATTACGGCGTTTGTTATAGTAATTTCAACATTAATAGGCTACTTAAATAACCAACACTCAATATTTCAGACAAATTTTCATAATACAAACTAAAGGAATTATATAATATATATTACTAATAAGCATAATATTATAACACAGGGGCATATGTGTTATATTAGTTTACAGGGTGATTCAGTAAAGCGTAGCGGGCTATACAGATTCAGATTCTACATGCAAAAATAAGTCGAAAATGTTGTATAACATTTTTTCGACTTCGGCTTAGTTTAGCCGTAATCCGCCATTTTGTTTTTTTACAAAAACTCACTGTAACTCTGGAAATAGATAAGATATAAAGTTCAAATTTGGAATAAGCATTTTATATGTTACGATTAACAAATATACCAAACACAAAGAATTTATTTTTATAATTTTCAAAATGGCGGCCGATACAAATTTTTAAAGTGGAATATCTTGAAAACAGTTAACTTTACAAAACATTTACAAATGACAAAACATTTTTATTTTTTAACGACAGACACAATGCTTTTTTTGTAGTTTCAGTAGGTCAAAGGATAACCGAGTTATCGACAAAAACCTAAAAACATAATTTCTTGGTAATTGTCTACAACAGCCAAAATTAGCCTAAAATCATCATTTTTTTAAATTTAACAAATTGTTTAGTTATTTTTGTAGCGGGCTATGCAGATTCAGATTCTGCATGCAAAAATAAATCGAAAATGTAGTACAGTATAAAATTTTTCTGATTTCGGCTTAGTTTAGCCGTAATCCGCCATTTTTTTTTTTTTTAAATAATCAATAACTCAAAAGCCCTTGGAGATGTTTTTATGAAACTGGTATACAATTTAACTCTATAGCTACAAAATTTTACTAGACACTAAATTTGAAGCCCTGTTCATTTCTGTTGAAGCTCTTTTTTAAATTGCTGTTAAACTGTACATAGTTAAATCATTAATTAATTATAGTTGTAAACCAATGCTAACAATTAAAGTGTCTTTCAATTTGTAATAAAACATAAATAAAATTGAACAGTTTGGAGTTTTTCTAGTCCCTAATTTTAATGGAATTTTTCTTTGAAATTGTTAAATGGCCGCCATATTGATATTTATTAACCAATTTTTGCAATTTAAGTGTCATTCGATTTGAAATGAAAAGGGCTTGAAATTTAGTGTCTATTAAAATTTTGTTTTAGTAGCTGGTTTTCATGGAATTTTAATTTAAAAACTTTAAATGGCCGCCATTTTGGAATTTGATGAGTCTGATCAAAGATATTTTTGGAAAATGTTTATAACTATAGAGTTAAAGTGTATACCAAGTTTCATAAAAATATCTCCAAGGGCTTTTGATTTATTGATTACTTTTTAAAAATACAAAATGGCGGATTACGGCTAAACTAAGCCGAAATCGAAAACATTTTATACTACATTTTCGATTTAATTTTGCATGTAGAATCTGAATCTGCATAGCCTGCTACAAAAATAACTAAAACATTTGTAAAATTTAAAAAAAATATGATTTTAGGCTAATTTTGGTTGTTGTAGACAGTTACCAAGAAATTATGTTTTTAGTTTTTTGTCGATAACTCGGTTATCCTTTGACCTACTGAAACTACAAAAAGAGCATTGTGTCTTTCGTTAAAAAGTAAAAATATTTTGTCTCTTGTAAATTTTTTGTAAAATTAACGGTTTTCAAGATATTCTACGTTAAACATTTGTAACGGCCGCCATTTTAAAAATTATAAAAATAAATTCTTTGTGTTTGGTTCACTTGTTTATCGTAACATATAAAATGCTTATTCCAAATTTGAACTCGATATCTTATCTATTTCCAGAGTTACAGTGAGTTTTTGTAAAAAAACAAAATGGCGGATTACTTACAAACTAAGCCGAAATCGAAAAAATATTATACCACATTTTCGATTTATTTTTGAATGTAGAATCTGAATCTGTATAGCCCGCTGCGCTTTACTGAATCACCCTGTATAACAAATACTAATAAGCCTATGTTTAAATTATAATACAGGAGACTTTATCGTAGATTTTTGTTTGTATTTGGTTTTATTTTCTTAACCTAATATAAAAAAAAGGTGTTGTGTGAAGAGTATTACTAATAAACTGATTATGAATTTGCGAAGTTGGTTCCTCTGGTAATGAATGTAAATTCATTAAACAAACGTAAGTTGCTAATCTGAATGAGCTGTTTTATTTGTTATAAGGTTTCGAGTGTGCCCACGAATTTTCACTATTTTTAAACTTAAAATCAAAACTTTGCAAAAAACCTTTCTTAGTGTGCGTCTATGACTCCATAAAAATAAACCATACATTTTATTTTATTTTATCTTAAGTAGTTTTTGGTCTACGTTGATTCTGTGTCAGTCAGTCATTCAGTCCAGACATATATAGATACTAGTGTCAACTCCTGCTCACTTCTTTCGTCAACCCATGGCGAAGCCAATGCAAACAGATTATTGTATACTATGATATCTGGTCGGCAATGACGATTGGGATAGTGACATGTACATAGCTAATGAAAGACTAAATAGACTTGACCACCCCCAATAATTCGAATTGCGACATGCGTTGTAGTCCAGTCATTTTAGACAAATTACCTAAAAAATCTCTTATAAGCTAGGTATTTGGTATGTATGTTGTATTTAGCTACTGTGAAAACATACTAAAAGTTCTCGCAAAAACAACCTGTGCTACGGCCGCCATCTTGGAAAATTCCGTAAAGAAAACCGTTTTCCCCCCATAACTCAAAAACTATTCATCCCATAAAAATGTTTGAAATAAAAAACGTTTGTCATAAAAAAACTACAACTTTGTTCTTAGCAATTTTTCAATAACATTAACCGTTTAGCTATAAAATGCAATATTTTTAAACCATTTTGACAATTTGTTAAAAAAATCACTAATTACCGTTAAGGGAAGTTATAAAGAAATTTAAAAAAACACATTTTTTTGTTTTAATTTAAAGATTGGAATTTCTTGAACACTTTCATACCAATAACATAACTTTTTCTTTTCATTTATATTGTACGTGAATTTTTAAACAAAAATTTTTAAACAGTAAAACAAACCATGGGTAAACTTAATAGGAGTTTATTATGGAAGCCTAGCTTGGTAGCGAAATGCATCGAAGGCATCAGCAGAGAAAATTTTTTTTAAACAAATTGTCAAAAATTGTTTTCCAAATATTGCATTTTATAGCTAAACGGTTAATTTTATTAAAAAAAAATATAAGAACAAAAGTTGTAGCTCTTTTTGTGAAAAAAATTGTTGTAGGATGAATAGTTTTGTGTTATGGGGAAAACGGGTTTTTGGACGCCATTTTCCAAGATCACATTTTTTTACGAGGACTTTTAGTATGTTATTACAGTAGCTAAATACGATGTACCAAATCCCTAGCTTATAAGGGCTTTTTTAGGTAATGGGGTAATTTTGATGTAAAATGATTACACTATTGTAACTTCACCATTAATATTTAAATAATCAATCAACATTTCAAACAAATTTGATATTACCAACAATATAAAGTTGGTATATAAGTAGTTCGGTATCGTATCGAATGTAAACAAACATGTGCTACTAAGTTTTTTAACAGATGTTTTATAAGATGTAGGGCTGGAAGTGAATCCCAAATTTTTCCACTTTAAAATGAAAATTAATTGAACTCCTTTCTTATCGTGCGTCTGTGACCCCATAAGAATATATCTGTGCATTTTCGTATTTGTATTGCTGTCGGTTTTGCTCTATGTTTATTCTATGTCAGTCATTTAGTCCGAGCAAAGCCGCTTATACATATAGATTTACATAAAGACGTAGGATTGATCATATACTTCAACTCAAAAGTGGTAAATAATATTAAAGGCCTAAACCAAATATTAAGTTTACTATACGTAAAGCTAAAAAGTAAAGTTAAAACTAGTTTAGTTAAATCAAAAGAACCAGCATGATTTACGCCTGACTTAAAACAAAACCCTAAAGTACAAATTAGAAATACAATTAATTGTTTCAACGTATCAAATCAACAATTAATGTAAGTAAATGTTGCCGCTTAAGTGAACAGCTTTAAAGTACATTGTAGTGTATTGGCTTCGAACGCCAAATATCTTGCTACTTCCAGCGTATTTTGTAAATTATTTTCAATAAAGATGTAACGTTAAGAAACCCTAAGAAGGTAAATAATTATATTTCTAAGCCTACACATTATTTTAAAATATAAAATCTGCTTTTAATTGAAATGC
>JAGFPH010017107.1:0-18191 GCA_018207615.1 Philaenus spumarius
TTTTTTTTGTATTAAGGGCACATAAACTTTTTTATTTTGGTTAATAAAGCCAAAAATTATATCTATTTCTATGGTTTATTGAGTTAACCTCTAGGTATCTTGTGTATTGTGAGTAATAAGCTGAAACATTCCTACGTTTGGTGATATTTAAATTTTAAGGTAAGTTTTGAACAGTACCAATCTATGTGGCCCAGTATTGCTTCCGTTCCCTTAATTAATCGTTTTGTAAGATTGGTACAACTTTTTCAAATGACTAAAACTAGTCTTAAGTATGAGGCCAATGTTTCCTCTGAAACAGACATTTACTGACTATACTGTGCACCTACCCTGCCAACCTTCTAACTGAAACCACAACTTCTATGTAAAGTAAATGTTCTACTAAAGCAGCTTTGTACTACGCCCCCTCACTCCAACGTCTCTCATTATTATCCCACGTCTTGTAATCATTATTGATAATTTAATACACCCCTCCACATCAACCCTACCCTCCCACTCCCACCGACTCCTTTTACACCTTCTTAAAAGTATGGTACAATCTGTTACGTTAGTTTCATTTGATCTTGTTTAACTGTTTATTTTTGCTCAAGATGCAATTTTGAGAAGTCATTCAGAAGTTTCCTATTCATAAAGGCCTCATTTAAAATAAAATTAAGAATCGTTTAAGTTAAACAATTATTTACCATCGTGAACAGTTAATATTGATTTGAATTGTTTGTGCGAGTAGGGAAATAGTACATGAGAAATGTTCGCAGCAATAAGCGTCTATGACACTTTCTAAAAACGCCGTGTCGCAAAGAATAGACGAAATACCAACATACTAGGTAAACAAGCCTTCGAGGTCGGCTTTTTCAGTTGCGTTAGTAAAATGTCCTAGAGAAAAATGAATCTTCAGAAATATGTATCAATAGGATTGTAATCTAAAACCAAAAAAGAAAACAAAAAGTGCCCTTGTAAATAAAACCATGAAATAAAATGTATTCTTTAAAACAATTTGAATTCTTTAAAACAAACCGCATGAAATTATAGTGTGCTATCTAGAATGTGACTTTCGTTAGGAAAATCGAATGTGATGCATGATTTCCATGCCAAATTCAAGAAAAAATATATTCGCATTTATTTACATTCAAACATCTGACGGAATATAATGATTTATGAAATACCATTATTTTCGTTTTTTTTTTTATTTTAATCGGTTTAACTTTCTATCGAATGGTGTAAGTGTCAAAACTATCGGACAATGGGTAAGAGTAGAGCAACCTCCAGGTTCAACATCCTTAGCAACAATGCGTAGGTTATAGTTAGTTTGCAAGACCGACTAATTAAGGGACGTTGATTTACTGTTAACTTTTGTTCAACAATTTTGACAGTTATATCATTCGATGAAAAACTAAACTGGTCACACACATTTACTCTTGACGTTGTTTATACAAATTTACGGTTTCTTAGTTATTTTCATTTCAAATGTTTAATGGCCGCCATTCGCTCGAACGAGTTTGTTAGCCAAACAAATCCAATAACCGGTAGCACGTTTTTGACCGGAAGTAACTATTTGTTAATGTTTTTCGATACAGAATGATTTTTTTTTACAAAAATTAATGTAGAATATTATTCTACACGTTTAGTTTTTTTTACACGAACTTATAGCTTGCTTGGCTGCCCCAAAATCGATCAAAACGTAAAATCGATACCATTAAAGTGGGGGATTTGATCCGAGGCCGACGGCCCAGTTTGTACGCTGCGAACAAAACGAAGCAGTCCATAATCCAAGACCGCAAGATCGAGATGCATACTCTCTTCGACAAGTGGAACGAAGCCGTGAGCCGGATCTGGAGGCTGAGGTGGAAATAAATTCTACTAATATATTCCGTACACATATGCAGCTATTCAACGCCTTCGTGAGTAGCTCAAATGCTCAAATAGTTTGTTGAAACCATAAAACATATAAATTAAATTTTGGAAACTCGCTCGACTAAGGTCATCGGTTCAGCTGCATGGGCAGCACGATATCCAAAGCTGTACTTCCAAACGGAGCAATGCACAGCTGTTGAACTACCTATTTTTTGTACATGCGAAGGCGGGCATTTAACCTAATCTAGGGCATAAGCGTGTCTTTTTTAAATGGGCCACTATTGTTAGCTTGTAAACTATAAATCTGACAGCAAACTGGGAACCTTTAAATCTTCCAAAACCTGACTGTAAATCTTTCACTGAGGAACTTTTTCTTGTTTTTAAGATATTGCAAAATTTTAAGTTAAAATATTTTTAAATGGCTGCCATTTTCTAATATGGCGGACAACTTTCAAATTTCTGAAGGAACACCCTATATCTGTATTAAAAAAGAAGAACTGACCGACTGATTCATAGTCAACATACAGCCAAAACTATGATAGCTAGAACCTTACAATTTTCAGTTTAGTTTCACACTACTTTGTAGAAGTGGACTAAGAAATGATTTAGCAAAACATTGATTTTAATGGACGAAATGGACTAAATACGAGGGTTCATTCCCAGCCCTGTAACAGATAAAACAGCTTAGGAACAAAATCCTAGATGTAGCCTATGCTGAACACCCATTTGTTGAATGCATTTACATTAATTACCTTAGCAACCAACTAAGTAAATTTAGAACCAGTTAATTATTTTTCACACGAAACAGTTTTTTTAGGAAAGGGTAACAAAATAAAAACAAAGTCAAACAAAACGTAAACGAAAGGTTTTACTGCATTACAACTCAAACAATTGTTGTTACATATTACAAATAAAACAGCCGATTTGGATCATAAGCCTAACACAAGTTTTGGTTACTGAACCAACACACGTTTCTTGAATGCATTTAGATTTATTACCTTAGCAACCAACTAAGTAAATTTAAAATCAGGCAATTATTCTTCACAACAAACAGTTTTCTGTGTTAATTAATAGCAAACACACAACGACAACTGCTTACTATATCATAAATTATAGACCTATTACTATTAAAATAATGCCAACTTTATTCTTTACTAGGCCTATTTTACCAGTTTGAAATGCAGCTTTAAAGGTCGGCTCTAGCTGTTGGCCATGTTGGTTGACACTCCATAAGACCAATGTTAAATTAAAATCCAAATTTTTCCTTTATTTTTGATCGGAAAATTATAAACGATATGTCATTTTATAGCTATGGTCAATATGCATGCAAATGGCTTTTTAAAAACTAAGAAAAATATTTTGTTTAATATTTATTAACAATTTAAAACATTGATTTTTAATATTTTTTTATGTTGTCACTATTAATTATAGCGAAAAACTACCAAGCCATGCGCCTAAAGAATTTCGTCCCCAAGATTTTGGTATTTTTTTTAAACGCTATTTGAACAATTGCCGGTTTTAAATGGATTTAGGCTGAGCAATGTCCGTGTAACCCACCGCCGCTATAGGGTGATTTTAAATATTGTTTACGTTGTAACTATTAATTATAGCGAAAAATTACCAAGCCATTCGGATAAAGAATTTTGTTCCCAAGAGTTTGTTATTTTTAAAAAAACGCTATTTGAATAATTGCAGGTTTTAAATGGATTTCAATGTCCACGTAACTTACCGCCGCTATAGGGAGTCGCAGGTTGCTTTCTGTTTTACTAGAGCCGACCCTTAACGTATCACATTTTGGTCATAATTTATAACTTGAAAATTGCCTACCTTCTATATAAAAATAAAGAATATCTGTCCTAATTAACCGTCATTCCCGTGAAAATATCATAGTATAGAATAATCCATTTGCTTCGCTGATTGGAGCCCTCTACTATTTTATAACGATTTTGGAATTTACAATTAATTTCAAGACTTTTTGTTCTTGGTTTTTTTTATATACGACTAACCGTTTAAAAGTTGGAGGGGGTATAAAGTTTTAAAAACGCCCTAACTGAACGGAATGTTTTTTTGTATACAAACGTATTGAACCAATGAAAACGCTCTTAACAAGAATAAAGCATTGTTTAGACAAATAACTTGTACACATAGCCTAGGGTTTTCCGTAAGAAATTTGAAAATTGACAGCCATATTAAAAAATGGTAATAATTTACAATCATGTAAACTACAGATGTTTAATGACTCTAAAAAGAAGGGAACGTTCCCTATCGATAATTTGCTGTCAGATCTATAGTTTGCAAGATACCTTTTAAAAGACCATGTTATGCCAATAAATTGGCTGTAATTTATTTATTGACAAAATTGAGATAAATTATCAATCATGTTGCAAACAATTCAATCTACCTTAAACAAAAATTCCCACACTTTATCCCTTTTCCCTTTTTTTTTTTTTTTTTTGTATATTCTTCTTTGAAAAATAACCTAATCCCAGATGTTTAGTTGAATATTTCGCATAAAGGATCCAAGAAACAGTTAAATATTTCATAAACTTCTAAAACACATTTTAAATATTACGTAAGATATTTTATAAAAAGATAACCTATATATGACCTGTGAATTAAGTTTTAAGAGTTTCTTATTGGTCAAACGTATCTCGACACCATAGTCGGCATCTTCAATAATATTTGAGCTACAATTATGAGTTTCCACATAAACGTATTGTATTAGACAATTTACGTTATTTGTATTGTTCTTAGAAGTAAATACTTCTCACTAAAAAAAACCTCTCAAGTATATTAATATTAAACGAGTATTATGAAAGCAACGTTTTATTCGCACAAAAATCCACACGTTTGTAATTTAAAACGGAGGCAAAGTAATTCCTCCAGAAATAACTTTAGTGTTAACGATACGAGAAACAATAGTTGCTAGCTAGAAGTAAGGGTGGAATCACCCCTCGTACTCGCTGTTGTGGTTCCCTTTGTCTTCCAATCTGCCTTCTACCCTTAATGTCTTCCCACACCTCACCTTACTCTATTGTCTTAATGTATGCAAGTTGGAAAGCTTAAAGGACTTATCATACAGAATGTATTCCCGATAGACTTCAAGTAGTCAAGTGTTTCGTGGAAAAGTATTTACTTTGCGGAGGTTGTGGTGAACTAATGTATCTTAGACGCAACCAATACTATTTACAGGGAAAGTTAACACGGTTGTCTCGTACAATCCGGATCTGAAGAAAAAACTGAATGATTAACTGAACTGAGCGTGTGTAGCTACGCCTCAGTTTTTCCTTCCGTTGTGTCAGTCGTACCATATGTTAAACATAAAAAAGCGCGGTGCAGGTAGTGGTAAGAGAAAATTATAATTTTTTACAAATAATAAGAATGAAAACTCAAAATGATGTACAACGAAAACCAAAGGGCAGTACTCGCTACCTGAAGAATCTGTCACAGTCTTGGGTTTTCCACGAAAATCATCTCCATTGAGACTAAGACTAAAGTCAACAATACTTTAACAGCATGTAAACAATGAATAAAAACACAGCTAGACGAAATCTCTAACTCCCTGCTGTTTCCACTTCCGAATTACGAGTGATTTTCTTCGAACGTTGGAGGAAATGTCACGGCGCAAGTTTACCCGGGTTATTAATATATTGGGAAATAAATACACAAATGCATAAATACTCATCAATAATTGAAAGTCAGTGAATGGTGGTTCTTCGAGAGTCGAACAACTTCCTTCAGATTTCTCTTGGTCTACTAAAACAACAATTCATCGAAGTAAAAGAGTGACGGCACCGATTTTTCTGATTCTTCGATACTTTAGTAGGGTTCAATCATTTTCATCTCCACTACTAGGAGATCGTACGCTGCAGAAGATACCTGAACGTTTGAATTAAAAGACGTAGGTCTTACTTTTGTGGCCATCGCAGCCGACATTAAATTTTTTTTTTTTTTTTTAAATACTGAACGGTTATTCCATTTTCAACTAAACAAGCAATAAAAACTATGGATGAAAAACTAAATCCCTGTTCGTTTATCGGTCGGAACTGACGGCCAGGAGCTATGTTTAAAAAACCTTATAGTAGGGCGGTAAAACTGCTCAGTAACTTCAATTAACGCAGACATGACATCACACAGGTAAACGTACAGTTAAACTAAGGGGTCGCCGGAATACTATCCCCCGGAAAACTACCCCCCCAAGCAGGTTCCTACGTCATTTTGACGTCAGAGATCGGGGGGGGGGGCAGTTTTCCAGTCACGCACACTCAAGTTTCGATATAATTAGAATAAAAAAAAAAACTAGAGGACTAACCTAAACTGTTTAGTCACAGTATGTTGCCGATAACAGTATAATTGTAGGAACCTGCTTGGGGGGGTAGTTTTCCGGGGGGTAGTATTCCGGCGACCCACTTTTGCTAGGGGGGGTAGTATTCCAGTCGCGGACACGGCTCCCATATTGGTTAGTTGGCAGATTTCGTGACGTCACGTTTCACCTGGGGGGGTAGTTTTCCGAGGGGTAGTATTCCGCATCCCCAAACTAAGCCTGTATGGGCCACTATAGATTGTGCCGTTAAAAATAAACATTGAATATAGAATTTAAAAAACAAATTTTAGTAATGGTTTGGGGCATTGTAGGCCATCTGAATGCATGTTTTTGTCAAATGTCAATGTCCTTAGCCCTAGAACTGGCCTTGTTATTTCGCCCAAATTTTTTCCAATTATATTCTGGAGAGCGGTTGTTATATGACACAAGTATGGAAGAGTACAAAGATCCATTCATAGATTTGAGAGCATCAGCGCCAGGGGTTGAAAGAATCTCTGATGCTCTCAAAATTGAAGACTTTGGACCAAAGAAAGTAATTTCAAAATTAAAAGCTTGATGAGTTCTTCTTGACAAGAGCTGAATGGGGGTTGGAAGGATGACGTTTATAAACCAAACATTTTCTGGTTTGATATTTTGTCTCGTATCTGTACCAGTCTTTGAAATAAGTGGCATTACGAGTTCCAGAAGATAATCGAACTGCCCTTCAGACATTCTTAGTACATTTTTTAAATCTCTTCTGGAAAACCATTTCTCAGTTCCGCATTGACTAATCGTGTCATCGAGTTTCTTTCGTTGATTCACTTTTAAACCCACTATCATCTCTTTTCCATTTTCCCCTCATAATTGTTACATTTTTTAAACTAAAGTAGCACTGAAAACCGAACTCCACACCGCACTACTTTCAACGACGAGCTCTTTATGTTCAGTGTAGTACTTAATCAAGCGTGGGGAACTTTTGTGTGTGAACGGTCCACGCTAACAGAGTTGGCGTGATTCACTCTCGGTAAACTCACGAAAGCGTGTCAAGCATTCGTTGTCAAACCTCACGGAAACCCGGCTTTATCCTGGTATTCATAGTCGTTAATTTATAGGGAACCTTAAAGAAAATGAAAAGAGCTAAGTTTTTTGAAATTTTATGTTTGACATGTCCTACATTAACCGAAACAAGGAAATAATATGTTTTTTTATAAAACACGCTTCAGACTGGTGGCCGTTACCTGTGTAAAACACTACGAATTCATTCAGTAATTAGCATCTTACGTAAATGAAACCAAGACATGACAGATCCACGAAACTAATCAGGCAATGTTAATCAATTCTTAATGACAAACTTGGTCTTTGTAACAGACAGCTGATAACAAGTCTGTAGTGATGTAATCGAGTAGACGTCATTCAGAAACCAGGAAATTTGGACCGTAAAACTTTATAGGTTAATTACCGTTAATAAAGCTTTTAGTGACGTCATTTCTGTACTATAAATAACCGCAACCAAAATGAAAAAAGCGATTTAAAAAGTACAAAGCTCTGAAATAAATTTGACTGACTTTCATCAGCACTTGGAACGCAAACTTTCTCCTACCATGACTATTCATACTATGACAGGATTATTCTACCCGAAATTGTCAGCAACTACAATGATATATCAGAACATTTTTGAAAAATTGTGGAATTTAAAATCAAATAAGCAAAGACTAGTGGATCCTGCAATGCTTAGCCATTGCTTGATTTTAGTATATAAATATATGATTAGATTAAATTAGCAAACACAATTTAGTGAATGTAATGAAAAATAAATTTTAAACTGACTTGTGGTTAAAATAAGATTTTGTAATCAGAGCAGGCGGTCGCTCGTATTAAACTTATGGGTGATTAATGTAAATTCAATGTGTTTTATATGGGTGAATATCCCATTTTAATTATTATTTCATTTAAAGTGTAGCTGACCCATTTCATTACTTTGAGTTAAGTAATCTAATTTCAAACGGTATTTTATATCACTTTTATATTACACAAATTTAGCTGTATAGTTTGTAGAAAATTAGTTCAATTTATATTTATTGTATAGGGGTAGCAACCCCATTTCAACCCCTTATACTGTATAATTGTAATGTCCAAACACTCCTAGCAGTGATATGGATAAACTGTGAAATTTTTATTGAAATCGGTCGAATAGTTTTGAGTCTATAAAGAGCAAAGAAACGAAGAAATATTCATTTTTATGTATAGAGAAAATCAAATAATTTTTTCTTAATTAAGAACAATACACAAAACACCTGCAATAATAAAGGTAAATTATTTCTCATAACACAAATAACTTCTGCTAAGGAGGGATTCACATTAATTAAGAACCTTACAAGAATTAATTATGTCCAACTTAGGAGGCACTAGAGCAATTAAGAGACCAATGCAAATGGTGGCAGTGTACTCATCAATGTTATATGGAGCACCAATCTGGCATGAAGTTCTTAAGATAAAGAAATATGATAGAAAAGGTGCAACAAAGATGACGCTTAGAATATGTAGTGAATATAGAACTGCACTAACAAATGCTATAACTGTAATCGCAAGTACACCTCCTATTGACCTTTTTGTGGAAGAAGAGTTGCTCTTCAAATAAATGAAGGATTAGACTGCCAACACATTAGGCATGAAACCTTTGATAAGTGGCAGAGCAAACCACTTCAGGATGCTGGACCAAAAAACTAATTCCAGATAGGAGGAAATGGGTGAAAAGAACGTAAGGAGATGCAGGATACCATCTGACGCAAGCTCTTCGTGGGTGCTTCAACCTCTATACACACCGGTTCAAGCTAAGGGACAGTCCAGATTCGATATTGTGGCGAGGACGATACAGCAGAGCATACTTTACTTGTCTGTCCGAGATGGAAAGAAAATAGGGAGGAGATGAATAGGCAAATAAGGACCACACTGCGTGCTTCAATACTGGTTGATACTATGTTGTAGGATGAGAGGAAATGGCAAGTAATCACGTCTTTTCTAAAAAAAGGTCATTGGGCAGAAAGATGAGAGAGAAGAACAAAAATAACTTTAGACTGACGTTCTAGACAGCTTCCTTCCTGAAGCTAATGCATGTGCGCTTCCGGGACGGAGGTGCCTGAAGAAGAGGTTAAGGGTTTTTGTGGGTAATCTGGATGAACCAGGAGTAACACAATCAGTGCATAAAGCATCCCCCCTCCCTCAAAAAAAGTGGAAAGTGTCACTTTGTCGCCTCGAAAGAAAAAGGCCGACTAATATTCTTCCTCCAGCTACAGTAAATAATTTGCATTTTACTATGAAAGAAACTTTATTAAAACATGGACATTCATATTTACAAAAACAATAGAGGTTATGCTAACAATACACAGACATGGAAGTTCATTGATGCATTGATGTTTCAGCATCTGTTTTACAAACATACGATTTAGCGGACGGTAAAGTACCCATACGAAAAGTATTGAGTTTACTTTACAACCCGCCTATGGCCGGGCAACAAAGTAAAATCAGTGCTTCTATATGGTCACGTTGCCGCCTCCGGTTGATAAGTGGTTCTGTCTACCCTATTAATACGGCAGAAAGGCATCTTTAAAGTAGTTAAACACACTAGGAGGCAGTTTTAAACGTAATTGACTTCTTGTCCGAGTACTGGCGCTCTGTTATGAGATTTAGAAGAATCCAGTCGCATTTATTTGTGTCTGTATACAGAGTCTCGCAACCATCCTACCAAACTTTACCATGTTATTAAGCAACTCAAAACTAGCAAATATTACAAAATAACATATTTATCCTATCTTGCTTAGCTTGCAAGTTGTATGCCTGTATGTGTGTTTTTTGAAAAAAAATATTATCTATTGAACGGTTTAAGATAAATTCATGAAATTAATTTACACAAAAGTTCAAAATTTAATTGTGGTGCAGTTGTCCGTTTCAACATGGCGGTGGTTCAAACTTTTAAAATTTCTGAAAAACTTAAGGTATAGACAATTTAAAGACAAATCCAACGATGTATCACTTTTTATCGTTGAGTTGGATAACTGAAAAATACAATAATTATGGCCGATAGTAGTTTCCGTGACCACTTCCCATACTCTTTCCCTCTACTTAGTTATGCTAATCTAACTGTCCTCTATTTTAATATTTACGTCTGTTTCCTATATTTCTCTTAGTTAAGGGAATCTATGTCTTGTAAATAGCTTCAATTGCAAAACCATGGTAGGCCATAAAATTAATACATTTTTTTTTTTAAATTTACTAAGATTGAGGTTCTAGACCTGAAAACTGGGGGGAGGGGTAGGGACACTACAGAGCGTCGATTTAAAAATTATGAAAAATCAACCTCCCAAAACTCTATTTGAATACCTTTCTGGCTGAAAATTTATTAATAATTTAAAACGAAAAAACCTTCCAAAAACACTGAAAATGTGTACGTTACCTTGTTTAATTTGAAAAAAAAATTAGTTTCTTTATAAAGATTTGATTTCAATTTTCTTTGATTTATTTAAATAACCTCACAGTGTTTTAGTTCAAATGAAGTAAGAATGTAATTTATACTCATGACTTGAAAGGATATCTCAAATGAAAATTTCTAATAAACATTGAAAATGAGTTAAGTATTAAGGAATACTTTCCAATTCAAAACTGTTTTATTCGTACGGTTTCGTTCGTTTTTTTTCGAAACTGTTAATTGAAACAGTTTGTCTTTATTCGCACCCACGACACCCATCTCTACGCAAGTCCCCAAAATAAAAAACAAAACCCAGCAACAACAAACAACCAGCCAGATGAGCATAAGACTGTACGGATGACGTTTAAGGAATAACCGAAATATTCAAATAATCGTTGTAATCATGAGTCCAATCGTGTTTATGGGTTTGGCAATTGGCAATCAAAACTGACTGAGTTTCAACATTGACTTTTCTTTCATAATAAAAACTCTTAAGCCTCAAAACATATTAAATATTTGCTTGTCACCAAACTAAGCTCGTAATAAAATTTCTTGAAAATCCCGGGAAAACTGGGGGGGTGGGGAGCTAGAAACCGCACTGCGATTGAGTCATAATGTGCCTTCGACCAATAGTGTAGATCGTATGAAAAGCAATTGTTCATCAGAAAGAATATCTTTTCCACACGAGTTCTTTGAAATTAAATCATCATGCACATCTAATCTAACAATTACATTTGCACAAAAGGCCCAATACAGTATATTTTTAACTTTACTAATTGAATAAGTAATACATCCAGTAATACATTAAAGTAATCTGTTAATTAACCACATCCGATTACAAGACTCAATCCCTTCCGCTCTCATAAACGGTTTGAATTTAAAAGATTATTTTGTTGAAATTTTGTTTTAAAGTTGCAGCTTAATTGGCCCGTCGTTAACGTGTTCTCGATTGTTTCTAATTGAGTTTTCCAAATAATCCTGTCTATGATATTATAGCGAGATGGTTTTACCCTTTTGACAGTTAAAAGTATTAAGGGTTTATTCGTTACGTAAGGAGATTATTTATTAAGTCCTGGAGACGAGCAAGGCTTAAGGTTCTCTCTTAAAGGCATTTTATTTGACTTTATTAGACTGTATGGCTCCTTCATTACTCTACTGGGAACGTAAAGGTTATGTTTTTATCGCTCTATGCCCAAATTTTACAACCTAGAACCTACATAAACTGATAAACCTATTTCGTCGAATGATTTGTTGAAGTTATTTCCTCCAGGAACGTATTCTACAAAAATACTGGTTACAATTACAAGTTCCTGGATTTACGAGTTACTATTCTCCATTTAAGATCGGAAGATCACTGGAGAACAACGATTAGACTCAAACGACTATACCCTCTGCTCAATAGGCCGTCTTGCATTGTGAACGGCCACACAATTTACAAGTCATACTTCTTAGTATCCACACCTACTAACTGAAGATGTGAAGATGGGGACAACCGGGGATTAGACGATTACAACAAAACTGTCACAAAATTATTCTATCACGCAGCTCAACCGCTGACGTGAGTTGAGCAAAATTAGGATGTGACCACCCGAGATGCGTGTAGATAAACACGTCATCTCGATTCGGATCGCGAACCATCACGGAAGGATAGACCAATCGGGTCTCATAAACCAAGCTTTGTGCCGACCAACTGATGTTGAACAAGGACCGGAGAGTGATTTTCAACCATAGTTCGGACAGGGGCTCGCCGAATTAACGGATTTACATGTTTTACTTCAAATTATGATTGGCTAGTTAGCCATACCTGGGCTACCGAACCTGGACACTCTCGCGAGGCCTAGTTAGGCCGACCTCGTTTGCAACTTTCTGCGGTAGTTTATTAACATTGTATAGTTTTAAGGTTATTATATACAGTAATTGTTGCTAGTTATAGCCTCAACAAGGCTGGCGTTAAGTTCAGTGAGAGTTGGATGTTGGATGTGTCAGAGATGCCCAGAATAAGGTTTAACCAGTTAAAGATCCACGTGGCTAATTTATCGTTAGGGTGAACTATTTGGGAAATTTAGCTGCCTTCGTTGTAGTATATATTTGTTTGTAACTCAGCCACCAGCTCCAGCTCGTGCGCTGCTTCTTTCCTCTCGAAGTGAAATAATGCTTTGCATCTCGACCTATGGACTGCGCTCTGTGAATTTGTGCCTCAACCTTGCCGCCTTACGGTAAAATCCCCACGTAGATTTAAACCTGGTACTTTTATGGTATTTTACTTTTTCATCGATTTTGGAGGATCCAGACGAGCTATAAGAACGTGCAAATAAACAAAATGTGCAGCATTATCTACTAGTTTTAATTTTGGAAGATAAAACCCCAAAAACGTGTCATTCTAATAACAAAAGTCTCAAAAAATGTTTACTTCCTGTCAAAAAAACTTGCCCTCGGTTTTTTAATTTTTTTTAACGAACCCGTCCGACTTGTGTACCACATTTGGACTAAAGCGAAAAACTACTGTTATTCCTTTGTGAAATATATCCAAAACAGCCTCTGATATATCGAACAAAATTTAAGCATTTTTAATCGCCACAAACTAAATTATTACCTTTTGAAATTTGCATTTCGTTTCCACAAAATTATTCAAACAATGTTCTACAGTAACAAATATTTTTACAGAGACAAAAAATAGTATTTACAAAGCACATAAAACATTACAACAAAATAAATCCCGTTTATAATTAAACATGCCGTTTTATACTACCTGTCTTGCATTCGACTGTCGGAATAATATATTATGTTACAATACGTCGTATATCCCTCCCTTAAAGCTATCTCCTTCGGAACGCATAAAACAGACCAAACTCCTTTTAAGGACTCTCTGTCAGGTGGGCTGTATCAGGAGAAATGAAACATTATAACAACAGTAAAAGACGTTAGATTTGCACATAATATGTAGATAATACGCATTATTTTCTTAAGCACAGATTTAAAATGATAAATATATATTACTCGTAACTGTCTTTGCCTGTATTTTTTAAAATATAAGAAAACAATTTGTCGGGAAATACTAGTCTACTATTATTAAACGCGTTTATAAAATACTACTGCTTACCAACCTCCACACAAATGTAATATAATTTTACTAGGAGCTCCACCAACCCCCCGTGGCGACTCTTGGTGAAGCAAGTACAAACAGATCATTGCATTCTCTGATATTTTCACGGAAATTACGATCGATCATGACAGAGGAACTTGGTTTGGGTTAGGGTGTTGGGGGTAATGTCGACCTATACATAATTTAAGGCAAAGATCGAAATAGACACTCGCAACCCCAAAAAATTAGAATTACGGCGTTTGTTATAGTAATTTCAACATTAATAGGCTACTTAAATAACCAACACTCAATATTTCAGACAAATTTTCATAATACAAACTAAAGGAATTATATAATATATATTACTAATAAGCATAATATTATAACACAGGGGCATATGTGTTATATTAGTTTACAGGGTGATTCAGTAAAGCGTAGCGGGCTATACAGATTCAGATTCTACATGCAAAAATAAGTCGAAAATGTTGTATAACATTTTTTCGACTTCGGCTTAGTTTAGCCGTAATCCGCCATTTTGTTTTTTTACAAAAACTCACTGTAACTCTGGAAATAGATAAGATATAAAGTTCAAATTTGGAATAAGCATTTTATATGTTACGATTAACAAATATACCAAACACAAAGAATTTATTTTTATAATTTTCAAAATGGCGGCCGATACAAATTTTTAAAGTGGAATATCTTGAAAACAGTTAACTTTACAAAACATTTACAAATGACAAAACATTTTTATTTTTTAACGACAGACACAATGCTTTTTTTGTAGTTTCAGTAGGTCAAAGGATAACCGAGTTATCGACAAAAACCTAAAAACATAATTTCTTGGTAATTGTCTACAACAGCCAAAATTAGCCTAAAATCATCATTTTTTTAAATTTAACAAATTGTTTAGTTATTTTTGTAGCGGGCTATGCAGATTCAGATTCTGCATGCAAAAATAAATCGAAAATGTAGTACAGTATAAAATTTTTCTGATTTCGGCTTAGTTTAGCCGTAATCCGCCATTTTTTTTTTTTTTAAATAATCAATAACTCAAAAGCCCTTGGAGATGTTTTTATGAAACTGGTATACAATTTAACTCTATAGCTACAAAATTTTACTAGACACTAAATTTGAAGCCCTGTTCATTTCTGTTGAAGCTCTTTTTTAAATTGCTGTTAAACTGTACATAGTTAAATCATTAATTAATTATAGTTGTAAACCAATGCTAACAATTAAAGTGTCTTTCAATTTGTAATAAAACATAAATAAAATTGAACAGTTTGGAGTTTTTCTAGTCCCTAATTTTAATGGAATTTTTCTTTGAAATTGTTAAATGGCCGCCATATTGATATTTATTAACCAATTTTTGCAATTTAAGTGTCATTCGATTTGAAATGAAAAGGGCTTGAAATTTAGTGTCTATTAAAATTTTGTTTTAGTAGCTGGTTTTCATGGAATTTTAATTTAAAAACTTTAAATGGCCGCCATTTTGGAATTTGATGAGTCTGATCAAAGATATTTTTGGAAAATGTTTATAACTATAGAGTTAAAGTGTATACCAAGTTTCATAAAAATATCTCCAAGGGCTTTTGATTTATTGATTACTTTTTAAAAATACAAAATGGCGGATTACGGCTAAACTAAGCCGAAATCGAAAACATTTTATACTACATTTTCGATTTAATTTTGCATGTAGAATCTGAATCTGCATAGCCTGCTACAAAAATAACTAAAACATTTGTAAAATTTAAAAAAAATATGATTTTAGGCTAATTTTGGTTGTTGTAGACAGTTACCAAGAAATTATGTTTTTAGTTTTTTGTCGATAACTCGGTTATCCTTTGACCTACTGAAACTACAAAAAGAGCATTGTGTCTTTCGTTAAAAAGTAAAAATATTTTGTCTCTTGTAAATTTTTTGTAAAATTAACGGTTTTCAAGATATTCTACGTTAAACATTTGTAACGGCCGCCATTTTAAAAATTATAAAAATAAATTCTTTGTGTTTGGTTCACTTGTTTATCGTAACATATAAAATGCTTATTCCAAATTTGAACTCGATATCTTATCTATTTCCAGAGTTACAGTGAGTTTTTGTAAAAAAACAAAATGGCGGATTACTTACAAACTAAGCCGAAATCGAAAAAATATTATACCACATTTTCGATTTATTTTTGAATGTAGAATCTGAATCTGTATAGCCCGCTGCGCTTTACTGAATCACCCTGTATAACAAATACTAATAAGCCTATGTTTAAATTATAATACAGGAGACTTTATCGTAGATTTTTGTTTGTATTTGGTTTTATTTTCTTAACCTAATATAAAAAAAAGGTGTTGTGTGAAGAGTATTACTAATAAACTGATTATGAATTTGCGAAGTTGGTTCCTCTGGTAATGAATGTAAATTCATTAAACAAACGTAAGTTGCTAATCTGAATGAGCTGTTTTATTTGTTATAAGGTTTCGAGTGTGCCCACGAATTTTCACTATTTTTAAACTTAAAATCAAAACTTTGCAAAAAACCTTTCTTAGTGTGCGTCTATGACTCCATAAAAATAAACCATACATTTTATTTTATTTTATCTTAAGTAGTTTTTGGTCTACGTTGATTCTGTGTCAGTCAGTCATTCAGTCCAGACATATATAGATACTAGTGTCAACTCCTGCTCACTTCTTTCGTCAACCCATGGCGAAGCCAATGCAAACAGATTATTGTATACTATGATATCTGGTCGGCAATGACGATTGGGATAGTGACATGTACATAGCTAATGAAAGACTAAATAGACTTGACCACCCCCAATAATTCGAATTGCGACATGCGTTGTAGTCCAGTCATTTTAGACAAATTACCTAAAAAATCTCTTATAAGCTAGGTATTTGGTATGTATGTTGTATTTAGCTACTGTGAAAACATACTAAAAGTTCTCGCAAAAACAACCTGTGCTACGGCCGCCATCTTGGAAAATTCCGTAAAGAAAACCGTTTTCCCCCCATAACTCAAAAACTATTCATCCCATAAAAATGTTTGAAATAAAAAACGTTTGTCATAAAAAAACTACAACTTTGTTCTTAGCAATTTTTCAATAACATTAACCGTTTAGCTATAAAATGCAATATTTTTAAACCATTTTGACAATTTGTTAAAAAAATCACTAATTACCGTTAAGGGAAGTTATAAAGAAATTTAAAAAAACACATTTTTTTGTTTTAATTTAAAGATTGGAATTTCTTGAACACTTTCATACCAATAACATAACTTTTTCTTTTCATTTATATTGTACGTGAATTTTTAAACAAAAATTTTTAAACAGTAAAACAAACCATGGGTAAACTTAATAGGAGTTTATTATGGAAGCCTAGCTTGGTAGCGAAATGCATCGAAGGCATCAGCAGAGAAAATTTTTTTAAAACAAATTGTCAAAAATTGTTTTCCAAATATTGCATTTTATAGCTAAACGGTTAATTTTATTAAAAAAAAATATAAGAACAAAAGTTGTAGCTCTTTTTGTGAAAAAAATTGTTGTAGGATGAATAGTTTTGTGTTATGGGGAAAACGGGTTTTTGGACGCCATTTTCCAAGATCACATTTTTTTACGAGGACTTTTAGTATGTTATTACAGTAGCTAAATACGATGTACCAAATCCCTAGCTTATAAGGGCTTTTTTAGGTAATGGGGTAATTTTGATGTAAAATGATTACACTATTGTAACTTCACCATTAATATTTAAATAATCAATCAACATTTCAAACAAATTTGATATTACCAACAATATAAAGTTGGTATATAAGTAGTTCGGTATCGTATCGAATGTAAACAAACATGTGCTACTAAGTTTTTTAACAGATGTTTTATAAGATGTAGGGCTGGAAGTGAATCCCAAATTTTTCCACTTTAAAATGAAAATTAATTGAACTCCTTTCTTATCGTGCGTCTGTGACCCCATAAGAATATATCTGTGCATTTTCGTATTTGTATTGCTGTCGGTTTTGCTCTATGTTTATTCTATGTCAGTCATTTAGTCCGAGCAAAGCCGCTTATACATATAGATTTACATAAAGACGTAGGATTGATCATATACTTCAACTCAAAAGTGGTAAATAATATTAAAGGCCTAAACCAAATATTAAGTTTACTATACGTAAAGCTAAAAAGTAAAGTTAAAACTAGTTTAGTTAAATCAAAAGAACCAGCATGATTTACGCCTGACTTAAAACAAAACCCTAAAGTACAAATTAGAAATACAATTAATTGTTTCAACGTATCAAATCAACAATTAATGTAAGTAAATGTTGCCGCTTAAGTGAACAGCTTTAAAGTACATTGTAGTGTATTGGCTTCGAACGCCAAATATCTTGCTACTTCCAGCGTATTTTGTAAATTATTTTCAATAAAGATGTAACGTTAAGAAACCCTAAGAAGGTAAATAATTATATTTCTAAGCCTACACATTATTTTAAAATATAAAATCTGCTTTTAATTGAAATGC
>JAGFPH010017108.1:6331-18191 GCA_018207615.1 Philaenus spumarius
TAGATAATTGGCCGCAAACCAAAATCAATACCGATATTGTCCGTTTGATAGTAAACAAAGTTCCAATCATACCGAACGGGTTAGCTTACTAATCTAGGTTAGTTGTGTAATTGCTTCTAGCATTGAAGTAATGCATTGTTTTCTGGCGTATTTAAAGGGAAATGTTTATGGCATGCGCGGGTAGTATCTTAGCTGCTGTGACCGACTTAGCAGCAAAATTTACGAATAGAGACTAAGAATTAAACCAATAAAACTTAAAACGCAATGATGTTTTCACTTTTGGAAAATTAAAATAAGTTTCTTAGATTCTCTGTTTGAAGTTATCATTTATTAATGATGGAAGTTCAATTTTATTATTAGGTATTCGGTCATTTGCCATCATTTGTGTGTTAAAAAATCAATACACAACGTTTCGGGAATATAAATCAACTCCAGTTATCAAATTGTAACTCCCTTGGCAGTGGCACCTTGCCAGTTGTTTGTCTGACTCCGGTCTGTAAGCACGTGGTTTGCCTTCAGGTTTGTGTTTGTGCTATACTGCGTATTATTGTGTTTTTGACTTCTCAGTTTCAGCTCTGAGATGTACTATGTAGGTGGTTAGGGTTAGTGGTATATTTTAGCTTTACTTGTTTTCTTTACATAGGCCTAGATCTCTAGGTTTGTGTTCCCTTAGATGTTAGTCACTTGTAACGGGAGTTGATTTATCTTCCAGGAACGCTGTGTATTGATTTTTTACCACTCAAATGATGGAAAATGTCCGAGAATACTATTAATAAAATTTTCTGAGATTGTTTACTGATTCCATCCTTAGTTAATAATTCAACCAAAACTAACCATTAATGTAGATTAGTAAAACATACCTTTTTGAAAGAAAATGAAATTTGCTATAATTTGAGATTAGTGTTTGGTAGCGTCAGTAGTTTTAGAGATACAGCTCTGCAAAATCGAGTATTTAAAAAAAAATTAGATTTTAAATTAGGGCCAATTCTATATATTAAAAGAATTTATGAAAACTTGTGGCAGTCAGTACGGCCATTCTATCCGGCCGATTTCCTTATTTTTTTATTTTTAAATTGCAGGTAATCATTCACAGATATGTCATCAAGCATTACAAATCATGTATCTTTCGCCTTACAAACGTTATAATCAAATGCAAATTTCTGCTGTGTATTCCTTATGGGGGTTTTTTATGGTTCTTTGTCCACTTTGCGTTCGTATACCGTCCATTAGATTGCTTTGAAATTTTGCATAGTAACACAGGTTAACCCTGGGAAGGTTTTAGGCCATTTACCGAAGTCCTAGGACATTAGGGCTACGCCCCAGTGGCCCTCAAAGTTTCAATGTTAATCTTATGGAAGAAAGATTTCTATTGATTTTATCAAAAACAGCTGATTTTACAGGGGCACAAAAACAGCTGTTCGTATAAAAAACTTAGCAACACATCATGTTTGTTTACTTTCATTACCATAGCAACATTACTTAGAAAATTTGAAGAGTATTACCTTTTTGAGGTTACGTTGACAAACTAAAAACAAACACAAACAAAAATCAACGAAAAATGCTAACTATATTTTAATTCAATTCAAACATTGGTTGTTACAAACCTATTACATATAAAACAGCTAATTTGGATCAAAAACTGAACGTAATTTTAGGGTGGGCCTACAATGAACCAAAACACCAATTGGGCTAATTATTAGAATCAGGTTTTATTATAATTCTTCACAACTACCAGTTTTTTTTTAGATTAGGTAAAATTTTCCAACTGCGAGCGAAGCGAAGCAGCCATTTGAGGCCGAAGGCCGAGGCGGGGTTGGGACGCGGAGCGTCCAGGGGCAGAGCCCCTAGTTTTTTATGAAATAAAACAGCATCATATTTTTAAGTACCGTACTTTAAGTGTTTATAACAACATTTTGTACTAAAATTAAGGAAACTCTTCATACACGACATAATAAAAAATACATAAATATATCAGGAGAATTGTAAAAAAATAACTTTTTCCATTGATGTTCTTCCAATAGCGTTCAACATTTCCATCTCCGAAATAATAATCCATCTTCACTAAACCCGAATAAGGCATCTTCAAAACGTTCACTGCTAAGGACGCACATGTGAGCTTGACACTGAACACTATGAGAAGCGGCCGACGCGCAGTGCATTGCACGCCTTATTGGGAGTATTTTCTATGCATAACGCATTGCGTGCTTCGCACGCCAATCCCCGTATCAGGAGTATTTTCAATACACAATGTATTGCGTGCTTCGCACGCCAACCCCCATATTGGGAGAATTTTCAATACACAGAGCATTTCGTGCTTCGCACGCCTATTTTTACGCATATGTGCTATGGACGCACATGTGGATATTTTGGCCAAAGTAATACACTTGCTACTAACGTTGGTGTGTTGTGTTTTCAATAGTTTTTAAACTTATGTGACGACCTCGATTGAGTGATTTGACTGTTTTTGTACATCCTGACGATGGAATCCTAGAGTTTTCAAAACCGTGGTAGCCTTACAAGGTGAGTAATTAGACCATGTAAGTGTAATATAAGTACAAACTTCATCTATAAATCGATTTGATCTTTTAACTGATACTGTTGGGACAATATTAACATCATTAACAAATTTGTATGAGTAAAGCACGTGAAAGAGGGAGTTTTTTAAAATATTCTCCTATAAAGCTAAAAACAAAAACTAATTGGCACACATTTCAGCACTTACTTCGCACTTAACACAATTTTTAATCGAAAACCATTATTATAGGCTGATTCTACGGTTAATGCACTTTGAAAATAGTAGCCTATACCAGATCAGTGACAAATAATTCGACCACGCAGCTGGACCGCTGACGTGAGTTGAGCAAATTTCCAAAATTAAGTTTATATGCCTATGTTTTAGGGTTTCAACCAACAATTTGGGAAATAGGTCTACTCACGAAGGCGTTGGACAGTTGTCTGTGTGTACGCAATATATTAGTAGAATTTGTTTGCGCCTAGTGGCCTCGCGAGTTTGTACCACTTGACTTCGAACTGGGTACTTTTATGGTATTTTACGTTTCGATCAATTTTGGGAGAACCAAGCGAGCTATAAGGTCGCGTAAAAAACAAAATGTGCAGAATAACATCGTACATTTATATTTTTAGAACTCTAAAAAAAATTAATTCTCGTAGTAAAAATCTCAAAACATAGTTACTTCCGGTCAAAAAACGTACTTCCGGTTGTTGGATTTTTTTGGCTAACGAATTCGTCCGAGCGACATAGACAACCAACATGTGTACCAAATTTGAACCAAATCGGACTTCATTTAACGGACAACGTCTGATACATCGAAAGAGAAAGGGTCCGATTGATCGGACGCCCACAAAACAATTAGTTTAATGTGATAATTAACGTGTAATTCTTGTTTAACTAAAACAACATTCTTACGGTGAACCGAACGAGTTAGTAATAGTGACATTGATCGATTTATTCAAAACATTTATTTGACGATTTATCGAAAAATATCTGTAAATATTGACTTTTGTGTGCAATATGTCTATTCCTATGTTTTAGAAAATTCATTATAACAAATTTAGGTTTTGATAGAAAGGTCTAATGATTTGTAAGTTTATAAAAATGTGTCTGTTTAACAAATTAAAAATATTTCCCATCTATATAATATGTTTCTTTCATACCACTTCTAAAATTCAAAGAAAGAAAAAAAAACAGTTCTTTTCCATATTTTAAAAGATTAAAAATATAAGCAAGGATAAGTATTCATTATTTTTTAAATAATTAGTTCATTATTTTTAAATAATTATAAAGTAGATTTAATTAGCTAAAAAACAAAAGAAACCCCATTAAGATTGATTGATAAATAGCCTTTAAATGTTACAGTGTATATATAATCTAAGATCAGCAAATTCACTGATTTAAGTAGTGCCACAGACCAGTGACCCGACGTAGACCAGCAAAGGGTTAATTCCTACATAGTTTTCACTGAACGATCAGGTACTTATAATAAATCTATGACTATTAATCAGCACGATTTTTATAAGAGACTGTAAGTTAGAACTTCAGAATATTATATTTTTTATGGTTGCATTTTTGTTATGCAGAAGAACTTAATTGATGTTACCAAAAATGTAAAAAGGAAAAATAAAACAAATAACAGGTATGCCGGTTAATACTTAAGTACTTTTTGCACTAACAAACTGATGTTTGATGTTGTGTTTACAGATTACTGAAGTTTTAGTTATAATAAAATCGTGTCATCCTTATGCTCCAATATTTCTGAAATACGAAGCCATTAAGCAAACTATTAACATACCTAACTTTTTTTAATCCTTTTCAGGAAGTGTAACGTGTATGACCTTCACATAAAGTCAAATCCCACGTTACAATAATCAGCTGTTGCAAGATTTGATGAAACAACGCAGAAGTAAAGGTCGCTGGCGTAAAAACCTGTTTTGATTCAAGCAGTACATAGCGGCGCGTGCGCGTAGGGGGTATGTAGCAGACGTTCGACCTTGGAGTTTTATAACAAGTTGTACGCCCACTTGGCGCTCGTGATGAAGGCGCGCCGCCCGAATATCCTTCACAGTGTTCTTACAACGATGTCGCCAAGAGTATAGCTGCGATTCCAACTCAAAATTAGTGAAACGCTTATAAGTCATTGGCGGATCCAGGGGGGGGGGGGCTGCAGCCCCCCTGTGGGTTATTATATTTTTGTTTAATCGTCTAAGTGGCAGAGCGCTCAATTGATTAGTCTCAGACAACACAACTTGTATCGAATATTTCACCCACTAAATATTATCAAATCTCAATAAAACAAAAGCCATTGTAAAAAAAATATTTTAAACTTCAATTTTTGTATTTACAAATTTCTCCTAAAAAGTATATTTACATATGTAATCATCGTTGTAAAATTGTAGATGCCTAAATCAATATTGATGCCGCGCTAGAAAACATAAGGAAATGACTAAACTCGTCACTTTTTAAAGGCACATAATCGGTAGACAGACTTGTTTTGAGAAGAAGATGAGGACACCACTGGATTTGTCAAGACTTTAACTTTCTACCACGATCTTCTAATCATTCGTCACTCTTATAGTTTCTTAGTTATGAATTCGTCTGTAAACCCTTGCCATTGGACAGTTTTCAAAAAATGAGAAAGCACATTTTGCAAATCGATGTATCTATTACAAATCTATATGGCGCATTCGTATTATAATTTTTATATCGATTTGAGGTGCAAGTTCTATATTTTCGTTTAATATAAGGAAAACCTGGTTTAGTGTTCCGAACTATTCGGGTATTTCCGTGAAATATGTACATTTTCAACGCCCTAGGCGCGTTAGCCGTTACCTTTTTCTGTCTGGCTGGAACTACAGTATATACTATACGTTTGTGAGAATTTTGTTTAGTTGTTGTAATTTAGTGAAATAAGTTTTTAGAATAAATCTATTTAAAATGGTTAAGTGTACAGTTCAATTCTACGGTTTATTCTCTACAATTTGTTATAATAAAACTTTATTTTTGGGTAAAGCATATAATCTTTAATTCCTATTCAAAATGGGTGATCGTGAAATAGTCTAAAAAGTCGTTTTCAAGCACCTTATTCCAAAAAAATATTCCATACCCGATAGGAGACAGCCCCCTCTTTGAAAACCAGCTGGATCCGCCCATGTTATAAGTACTGTGTTAAATGTATTTAGCAGTTTAAAAAAATCCAAACTATCATTTAGCTATTTTCAAACACCTGTGCTGGGATGAGTCATGCTTGCTATTCTAAATTAGTCCAAAATTGGTATGAATATGAATGACTATGAATACCAAAATTCTCGCGTCTTGCAAATCCATGGCCTAACCCTCATTTGCTTCTTTTCTTTTGTCTTTAGTTTTTCAACAAACAAAAAAGAAATTATAATAATTATCTCAATGATACAAGCAACATAAGAAACAAGTTTATGTGAATGTATTTATGTTTACAGTACATATATGATCAAATTATATTACATAGTGTAATAGGATACAAAAAGTTTGATAACATATTCCAATCATATAAATTCATCGTAGACATGATAATAGTTCTATGAAACAGACATATTATTGTGCAATACTTTTCCAACGCGCACTTACAAAAGCCGATTATATCAATTAGTTGAAGGTACATCTCAAAGGAAAACATTTCTAACAGAAACTAATACTACAAGAAATAATGCAGTTTGTATTTTAATTAAAACATTATTAGGTAACGCATAAACGTCGGAATCCGGTGTTTTAATTTTATCGGATAAAAGACTCAAAAGGATTCCTTTCCTTATTCTGGACTCGTATTTATACTACTTATTAGACGAGCTAAAAATACATCCTTTCTTTTGTTCCGCCCTATCTCGCGATTTACGAGATATATCTACAAAGGCGATATAACAAGCTGCATTGTGTGCGGTACGTACTGATAGAAATCGATTTGACGATAGAAGAATCTTTGTTTGTTGGAACGAAAATAATATGTAGCCTAACGGATTTGTTTGTTTGTATCTTTGGTAAAAATCCAAATGGTTTGCGTTTGATGTTCTTCTTTCGCGGCAACCGTTAGTTAACCCCATTAGGCCTCGTTTATGCACTAGCGGTTGACCGCGTAGGCTACCCGCTCGTTTTTTAAACCCTGTGGTGGGGGAGCCAGTGCTGCCAACTGTTCTCCAGTCCTGTCAGTCTGAAAAAGTGTTATAAAAAATGTAATCAAACACCGGGTAGGTTGGCAGCACTGACATGGCGGGAGCGGTGAGCCGCTGTGCATAAACGCTCCCATTTAAACCAATGCATTTTGAAACCGCAAAAAACTGCGGTTTGTAAGTGCACCGCTCTGTTTCTATGAACCGCTGCGGCTCGCCGCTCCGCTTCTTGTTGCATAAACGTGCCCATTTAACTCAATGCACTTATAAAAGTAGGGCGGTGCGCCGCTGCGGTCGACCGCTAGTGCATAAACAGGGCCTTAGTAGTACACCCGAAGAAGGTTTTCTGTCAATGTAGTGAAATAGTAAGTCGGAAAACATTGTAAGGCCGGCAGACCCAACCACCATCTTGAATTTCAACGCCCATAAGAGCAATGTTATACACGTTACACAAGATTACTGGAGTAATAATGATCAGACAATTATTCTGAATGTGTCATTTTAAAGGTTAGGACAGACCGAATGTGGATATCATTTAGTTTTTTAAATTGTTTTAAACTAAATTTGTAACTACAAATATGAACACTGGAAGGGAGAAGTATGTTTTTTTGTACCTGGTAAAGCTGGTCGTGCACTAGGTCGATAGCGCGGCGCGGCGCCGCCGTGCTGGAGAGACTCGTCCACTAAGACGCGGCGCGGCGCGACGCAGTAGCTCCCCCCCCCCCCCAATTTTGGTCACCTGATTTTCATTCATGGTTTGACAGTATTAAAAGAAACAACGATGGACACAGACAGTGACGAAGATATGTTTTTTCTTGCAGTGTTAGTTGAAGCAGAAGAAGAGAAAGTAAAAGAACGTAATATGTGGGTTCATGGAATTAACTCAAAAAGACTCACCTTTGGCGAATTTCATCATCTTTTCCCAGATCTATTGAGGGATGAAAAAATTCTTTAAATATTTTAGAATGTCACCAGAAAAATTCTATGAACTTCTTGCATTAATCAGGCCAGATATCGAGAAACAAGATAGTAGGAACCTAAAAGTGGTGTTTTTAAAATAATAAATTTGAAATTGATATATATTTTTATACAGTTTTATTTAGAACTAAATTACCAAACTTTTGTACATTTTGAAAGAAAATTACAAAAAAATTTTACGACTTTTTATGTAGGCCTAAAGGTGAACCTTTTCCTTCTGTTACTGAACATTTTTTGTTTCTTAACCTAATAACTTTGTAAATTTTACATCAATCAATTTTTACTGGCATATATGAATTCTATGAACCTTTCTCTACAAAAAAGCTAGGGAACACTTTTGGATTGGTTAATAATTACTACATTTGGCGAATTTTTGAAAATATGCTTGCACACGCAACGAAATGGTTTGGCATTGCAAAAAATTAGCATGGACAGTTTAAGGATTTTAATTAACATTACATGAATTTGAGACATTACGTTTTTGACATGAACGACAGATTGGTTGCACAGTTGTATTAATTCAACTAATAATCTATAACTTTGTCGCAAAAAGTTTTGATTTTTCCTAAAAATAAAAATTGTTCAACACAATTATAACACTTTCTACATTTTGTATGAAACAAACCCTTACTTATTTATATTTACCATAGTTTTTTCTAAAAGGTGAAATACTTTTTTTGTATAAATATTGTATGCAAAAGGTAAAATTGTAAGGAAGAGAGACAAATAATTTGTTGTTAGTAATGAATCTACAAAATTGATTTACCTTTGAATTGCGACACGTGCAGAAATACTGTGTTGTGGTTGTAGATCAGCTGCCGTTATGAGATTTGGATAGGTACGAATGTTGCCGAGTACAGTCGAAGTTATCCCAACCCAATAAATTCCGACACAGGCCTCGTCCACTAGGTCCAACAGTTTTTCCTTTATTCGAAAAGGGCGCCGCGCCGCGCTACCCCCCCTAGTGGATGAAGCTTTTATGTTAGAATTTAAATAAATTTTCCTTTTTCCTGCAAAGTTTTGAGCGAATAAAATGGTAAAAAAAACGGAAATCATATCAAACTTGTTTTAAAATATTAAATTTTACGCAAAAAGTAGTTTTCGGAAAATAATAGTGCCCAGTAAAATTAAAAATACCTTGCTTAACTTTTCCCAAAAACTCGTTTTTGTTTGTCAAATAAAATGGCCAAGTACCAAACCAAAAAGACTTCAAATACTTCGTTTGCATTTAGAGTAATGCAAGACGTATTCGAGGCAGTTCTAATTCAACGCTAACCGAGAATAAATACAACGAAACTCGAGTCAGAGATGAGGGTGCTTCTTCCGGATACTTTCATAAAGAAGGGTTAAATTAGTTGACCCCGGTAATCAAGCGATAAAATATTAACAAACTCTAATCAAAATGTCACAAATTTATCCGAATCCTCACTGTATTTAAAAACAAACATATTTGTTGGAATAATAATTGTTGCATTGCGCGCATGCTAAGTGAAGATTTTGATCCATGTATTATTTATTTGGGTGTTTTTTTTTTTATCAGGCAAATCATTTGGACTTTCTTCACCTTCTTATTGACTTCTGTCTTTTTAATCAAGAGTTCTGGTTCATAATTTAGATTAATATTAATAAGTTATTATAATAGTAAAACCCGTAGGACTAATGAAGGATTGGACCAAAAAAATATTTCGTAAAGGCAAACAGGGTCTGGGGGTTTTCTGGCTACAGCTGGTTTTTTTGTCCCTTTACGCTTGTACCTGGCGCTAATTTAACCTAACAAATATATTAAGCGGCTTCTTTGGAATTATTATTATATAAGTATAGTGATGATATACAGAGTGTTGGTCTTTACACTATTTAGTGCGGAGCAAAATTGTTTCGCCACCCCCTGTTACACCGACGTCAAAATGGACTAAGAGCCAACACCTTTTATAAATGTCAGCCGGACTCTTCATCCTCCCCACGCAAACCTAGTCAGGTGTCCAATGTTCATGACCGTTTGAGGTCCTGGATCTCGTAGAAAGGTAATCAAAAGCCCAAAACGCGATCACAATATAAGGGTATACAACCACGTAAGGGAGGGGATGACCACGTAGCCCTGCTGAGGGTGTACGATTAGAAGGGCTTTATACTTTATCGCCGGAGATGAAATGTTCAGAAAACATCCACCGGAGACGGGAATTGTCAATAAAGATGTCAGTTTTGTAGCTTAGAAGAACCTGCTTGATTGCGTTGGTTTTTGAAAAGGAGTAGGATTAACTTTGATGATGGTAATTAGTACTCCTTGGAATGACAGTTTAGCCTGGTAAATGCTAGTGGCAATCAAAACTCTAAAAGTAGATTTACAGCGAGAATTGCATACACGGAATGAAGAAAAGGGTACACATGCCAGAAGTGCCTTGACCGATCTTCAGATCATGATTTAACCTGATTTCTAAATTATATTCTGTCTTCTTGACTTTAACCCACGTTAAAGTCCGAAAATTCTTCCAAAACAACCATTTTCCTTACATTCATTAATCGTAATCAGATACTATTAAGGTTTTTAGATGTTTTATAATCGAGTTTTTGTAATTTCCAAGCATTTCATTGTTCCGGCTTTCCTTCAGAATCGTAACTCATCTCGTATTGGGCTTACCAACATTATTTACAGTCAATGGAATATTCATCATTCGCATGGAATACTTTCAACAGTCGTTTAATTACAAACACGCAGGCCGCCAATCACGTACGCTACGAGCATGCGTGACACATCGCACAAACAGAGCCAGGTGTTCCGAATGTAAACTATTAAATACAACAGTAGTACCAACATCGGATCAATAAACTTTGTTCTCAGAAAGGTGAACTTTGCTTTGACTAGGAGTAAAGTGGACGATATAATGTTGCCGGGATTTAATTATGGAATGACGAGTGGTTTTAACGTTACTGTTTGATGTAAAAGAAACGGCTTCAATTTGAAGTAATTTGTTTTAATAAATGTAATTAGGGAGAGACGGCTTTAGGGAGAGACGGCTAAAATGTGCTCGTTACGGGAATATCTTTGGCGGTTGCGATACTTTATATTTCACGTTTTGGGTTAGAATCTGCTAGTTTTTTTTAAAATTTTTTATTACAAACCTATGACTTTAGAACGTCGTAGAAGGTATGTAAAATATGTTTATCCAATATTGGGATTTTTATTGCATATAAGACCAAATTTACCTGTTATTAATGAACAATTCAATGAAATAAAATGTTACTACCATTTTCGAAATATTCCAGTTCTTTATTATGAAAATATTAATTAATTAATGAAATTATTAATAAGACATCTGCATTTTTCTCGATCAATAAGCGTGGTTTGTTCGTGCGTATCGCTTTAACTACGTAACCAACACCCACCGCCCCATGGGGGTTATATGGCATGGGAGCCCTCCATAGCACAGCCATCAGCAAGGTTTTAGTTTGGAACTGCAGTGGTTGGGTTAGAAGATGTGTCAAACAGCGTAAAGCCCCAATTAACATTTGTGGAAAGTCGGTGAAGCAATTGGGAATCAAATGCCGAATTGGCTGAGACTGACCGGAATGTTCCTGAATGTTCTAGAAGCTTCCAGAACGTTCTAGAATATTCCTAAGTGTTCTAGAAACCACTTCGTATTAAACTACAAAATGAAATAAAAATAAAATTTTAATACACGTAAATTGTAAATAAGCTAGCACATAAAATAAAAAACAAGTCAGATAGGCAATGTGTCTTCATAGAGTTCATAAATTAAGTTTATTGTAACAAAAACGTGTTTTTTTCCAGTTTTCAAACTATAAGTTTACGCTTTCTTTAAAACGAGTCGCACAAAATTATGTTGCGAAGGTAATTGACTGCGTTGAAAGTGTTTATATTTCATTTAAGCCGTACTTAACACAACCGAAACCGGTCACAACAGATAGAGCCGGTAATACAAAACTTATCTCTATAAAAAAATGAAGAAAATACAATTCAAATTAAATATTCGCACCTTTGCTGAAACAACAAATCTTTGAACTCTAATACAGTTGTCACAACACAAAACCCCTTAATTTGTTTGCCGGTGGATAAATTGTATCGATTTCATCCCCCGAGTTTAGGTAAGGGTGAACAAAGACGGCTCTTAACTAAAATGTTACCCTTTACAGTCCATTAACTAAATCCATGCGACGCCCGTCGCGTTGTTTAAAGGGGGGACGTTTTATCCGTGACTTTATTTTGTGG
>JAGFPH010017109.1:0-11755 GCA_018207615.1 Philaenus spumarius
ATACATGTAAACAAACATAAGCTTTTTATACGAACAGCTGTTTTTGTAAGCTATGGTTTTGAGTTCATACAGTAAAGTTCATACAGTTTTTGAAACTTTTTCGGGAAACTTTTCAAATTTTTCTTTACGTATACTTCTATGAACTACTGCAAACATTTTAAGACCAAAATTAGCCAAATCGGTCCAGCCGTTCTCGAGTTTTAGCGAGACTAACGAACAGCAATTATTCATTTATTTATATATATATAGATAGATAGATAGATAGATAGATATGTAACAACATATGCTTGAATTATAATATAGCTGGCCCGGCAGACTTCGTACTGCCTTAATTGATAAATAAAAGACCTAAACTTTTGTATAAAATAAACTTAAAACAAACAAAAGGAATCCGTAACTAATAAAAAAAAACTCGGTATGAATGAAGTTTTATTATTATTTTCGATTAATTACACATGATGTTGCGGTGTTGCTAATTTACAAAACAGAGTTTTCCTGAAATACTGGCTATGTATAAGGTTTCAATTTGATATTGACACACACACACACACACACACAGTTATGATAAAGTCTTTTAATCAATTTAAAGCTTTCTGATAAACTATATTTTTTGTTTTGTTTTGTGGTGCGTAAATAAACAAAGATGATGGTTTTCCGACGCGCGAACACGCGACGTATAATTGTCCATGCGCGAAACAGGGAAACTCCAAGTTGATTCCGCAAACTTCCAACGACTGGCCTTGTGATTTATTTATGGTCATCGCAAAGGCCAGACGTACTGGAAATTGTAAACGTTTAAAATCTAATGGTAAATCCGTTGGAATCATCGGTATACGCGGAATCAAGACATCCTCTCCTTTGTATTTTCCCTTTATGATTGTTGCCTCAATGATGTTATTCATCACCTTTTTCACAGCCAGTCTTGTTCCATTGCATAGTCGAGGTTGATTAATGTTACGCAGCATGATGACAACTGATCCTACTTTTAACTGCAAATTGTGAGGTGGTAATACTGGCAATTCCAGTGAATTTAAAAACTCCGTGGGATAGTTGACTATGTCATTCTGGTTCATAACGGTGTCGACTGATTTGAAGGAAACCAACTGTCCCGGAAGATAATTCTGAATGGTCGCATTCAGTTCCTCGACATCTTTATTTTTCACCGCCAATATTGCTCGTTTACCCAGCCAATTATGGTTATTGAACTGTTGCGCTATAACTGGAAAAACACGCTGAATAAGCTCCTCTTTTGAGTCTGTGATGTGACAGAAATCTGTGGGTAATTTGATGAATCCGGTCGAGGTGTCTACTGCGACTTTGTTATTTCCAATGTCTAACAACTGCTTCGCAAACACATTTGCAGTGCCATCTTGTTGCAAAAATACTCGCATGTTTGTTGTTAATTGGAGTGTCTTTACGTACCGCCACAAATATGATGATTTTAGGCATGCGTTTAGTTCATCAGCAACAGTTGATCGGGGAATAACTGGAAGAGTCTGACGAAAATCACCTGACAACAGAATCATGGCCCCACCAAAAATATTTTGGTTGTCACGAAGATCTTTCAACGTTCTGTCCAGTGCCTCCAATGACCTCTTATGGGACATTGTGCATTCATCCCAAACAATTAATTTGCATACCTGTAGGATCTTAGCCATTGCGCTATTTTTGGCTATGTTGCAAATTGGTGTTTCGTTGATTTGCATATTTAATGGTAATTTTAAGGCAGAATGTGCAGTTCGCCCGCCTTCTAGCAGAGTCGCAGCTATTCCAGATGAAGCCAACGCTAGAGCTACATCATTTTGCGATCTGATCCTCGCCAAAAGCAATGAAATTAAGAACGTTTTTCCGGTTCCTCCGGGAGCATCAAGGAAATAAATTCCACCAGATCCACTGTTCACAGCTTCTATCAAAGTGTCGTACGCAATTCTTTGTTGTTGATTTAATTGTGGAACATTTGTACGGACTGTTTTGGCCAATGCTTCAATGTCGTACTGTTGTTCTCTTTGCAACTCGTGGTTTAATGCATTGTGCATATGACGATTGGGTGCTGTCATTCCCAAACACGACAATACCTTATTTGCCATCAATAAACACATATCTTCAATCATGATCAATATCTCATTGTAAATTTCTGCAGTCATTTGTAGTGTAGGATTCAAAGTTTGACGGCGCACACGATGTAAAACATCCTCAGACATGTCATCTCTATACTTAACCCACAAATCTTTTGGATTCGAGGGGAAACATGTCGATATGATAATCGCAAACAATGTACGAATTTTATGCGGCGATGAAGATATTACGGAATCCTTGAGCGTATCATCCCAGTGCGAATCGTTCTCGAGTAAATGTAATAGTTGACATGCCTCACGGTAAGTCGCACACAGCTGTCCATTAACTGTTCTCAGATGTTTAAACGATGTCGGACCACGAACATTCACCAACAACAACCGTAAATAATAACATTCATCGTTATTGGGATGTACTGTGTAGATGCGACCCAGAGCGTCTGAAGCAAATAAATTTGGATGTCCTTCAACTGGTGTTCCTTGTTTTCGACGCTGAAACGATTTCGATGATGCATTCCATATGTAATAGCGTGGCATGTCAGCATACAGCAAAGTGCGAGCAAAATTATCGGTTTGACAGACTGTGAAGAAACTTGTTAATGTTGTCGACGGTGGACGTGCTGCTCTGTCTGCCGCGTTCGATTCATTAAAATAAGCTCGTTGACCATTTTCTAAATGGACTGTCAAATGGACTACTGTAGGGTGTCTTTCATGGATCGCAAATGAAAAGATACGCCAAATTGCTTCGTTGCTACTTACATAGCGACCCATCTGGTACTGTAATACTTCGTCATTTGCATTTGTTACAGCGAAGACGGCCATATCGCTACCTTTGTTAACATATTTACATATGTACTTTATCGACTTCACGGAGTTACAATATTCCACATTGATGTGAGTCTCAAAAGCTTTGGACAATATTGGCGAGTATGGCACAATCCAACGATTGTCTAGATCAACATTTTGTCCTCTTACCTTCACAACTACCGATCGCCCATTGTCTGCAACTGATCGCCGACGATACAATGGGTATCCATCATTTCCCGTTATGGTTTCAGCAATCAGGTCTCTTGGGTATCGCTTGGAACACTTGCCGTCGACCATACAGGGTGAATTGTAGTTGAAAACTCCGCAAGGTCCATGTATCATGTGTTTGGTAACTACTGCATGCAATTTTGGGTCAACTGTTTCATCAGGAATTTCAGCTGAAATTATGGTATCAATCTCATCTGGCCTTATTTTGTCCACTAACCAGACTAAAATGTGCGCATGTGGCAGACCACGCTTTTGCCATTCTACAGAGTACATCCAACAACGGACTTGGCCATACACGCGTTGCTTTATGAAGAAATTCATGAGAGATTTTAATTTTTGTTTAAAAACTCTGGCAGTGATGTCATGTCTATCAACTGGTGTTTGGCTATGTAGCAATTCCTTCTTGATTTCGGACCATTGTGGGTTACAGGTAAATGTAACAAATAAGTCTGGGCGGCCATAATGCCTAACATATGACATAGCATCCTGAGCATATTCGTGCATGTGGCGCGGGCTTCCTATGTAAGTGGCTGGCAAAATTGTCATTCTTCCCACATTATTCACATTGCCATCGGCATTTATAGCATCGCGGAGATGAATGTATTCCTCTGATCGAAGCTGTCGTTGGTTCAAACGGATGTATGTCAATCGTTCAGTCTCAATTTTAACATACATGTCAACTGCAAACTGATGAAAAAGTCGTTGACACATCAAAATATGATTTACTTCACCTTCACGGATCATGAGTCTGTATGAATAGAAATTCATAGCACTAACTTTTTTGTTGGTTTCAGCACCTGCAATCAAAAATGATAAATTTGTAATTTGTTACTTAGATGAATTGAATTCAATGAAAAGAATTCAATGAAAATATTAAAAGAATCTAAAAATTGTTCAATCTAGTTACCTGTTACTTGATTTACCATTTTGATATTAAAATGGTATCCATCTTCCCCCTGCCAGAAGATCAAAGGATATTGTAACGCATCATAAGTCCTGTGTGTTTCAGATACACGTTTTATATCATTATTCCGACGATGAAGCACAATATCTCTAAATTGTAAATTTTCTCCCACAATGACAACAGCCACTTCGTCAATGGTGGGTGAATTAAACCTTCTTGTGTGTTCACCGGCAGGTGTTTTGTCTGCTCGAATGACAATATTATGGCTGTCAGATGGCATCCGATCCAATGCTATTTTGAACATGTTTACTAAATTGTTGTTTTGATGAAGAAACATTTGTAATTCCTGGACAATGGTTCTCTTCACTGTTGGATTGTGAGCACAACGTTTATCAACTTCCGCATCTGAATTGCCCATAAAATAAATTTGTAAAAATTGATGATCTGTATCTGGTAGTGGTAACAGTGACCCCAGTAAGTGATAAATTTGTCCTTGTATCTGTAATTTTTAAAGATTTGTCCAATAATTATTTCTGATATATATTTTAATACAAACTTGAATATTCTAAAAAAATATATGGTATAATTACCTTGAAAGTGGGCATGAAATTGTTCAGTATTATATGTGTAGCGCCAAACGATGTCATCTGGAAACAGTTGTTATATTTCTGAATGTTGGCCAATAAGTGCTTAGAATCACTTCCAATCCCAGAAACTAAAGAGCGTAAAGGATCTGGTGGTGGGACCAATTGTGGCAATTTTACTTTGCCTCCAGCACAACATAATCCAGTAGATTCATCACTGTATTTTAATGCCTTACAATATTTACAAATTATTGTCATTTCCCCAATTGTTACTGATTTGTCGGCACAATAATCTATTGCCGGATCATAGTGGAATGCAGCTCGTTCCAGAATCACAGGAGCACTGCGTCTGCGGAATCGCTCAATTTCATTATGTCGTGCTCGCTGTTGTTGTGTTTGATGTGCACGAACTCGTTGCATTCTAAGCCTATCTACTTCATTGTCACTCACTAAAGAACGCAATTCTAACATAGCAATACGACTATTTTCTTGATCTGTCTCTCTCTGGTCATCAGTGCGGTTAGCACGTGAGGTAGATCTTTGCACATTTGATTGACTGCGACGGCCTAAGTCAGGTCGTCTTCTCCTCGGCATCGTAAATTGTAATTAATCAAAGTGAGAAAAGTTCTCGTGCACTTAGCAGTAAAGTGTCACTATTACAAAAGATCAACCAAAAACGTAGCGGTAATCGTCACTCACAAGGATATAAGGATACACTCTTTGTAACCATACAAAATAAATACCAATTAATACCAATTTATAGCACTAACTTTGGACTTCCACAAATAATTCAAGACCAAAATTAGCCAAATAGGTCCAGCCGTTCTCGAGTTTTAGCGAGACTAACGAACAGCAATTAATTTATATATATATAGATTGCGATGAACTAAAAACATAATCACAATTCGACTGACAATAAACAACTGAAGATCGCGGGGAAAACAAAAGTAAAACAATGGAAAAGAGGTTTGAATCAGCTGTGGGTTGTAGAAAATATATTTTTGAATCACTTTGTAATATCCGTGTTAAAATTCAGGATGTAACAAAGTGGTTCAAATAGAGTTTCTAATTTTAAATTTATAGGCCTAATTAGTATTAGATACTGTTTAGTATTTAAATATACAATTATGTATCAAAATAATGATAAAAATGTAATCTTTTAATGGCTTTTGTTTCATTCAGATTGTTTGTTTATTTTTCAGTAACATCCGTGTTAAAATTCTGGATGTAACAAAGTGGTTCAAATAGAGTTTCTAATTTTAAATTTATAGGCCTAATTAGTATAAGATACTGTTTAGTATTTAAATATACAATTTTATATCAAAATAAAGATAAGAATGTGATCTTTTAATGGCTTTTAGTTGCATTCATATTGTTTGTTTAGTGTTTGATATAATTATGTTTAAACTCATGTATGTTTAAGGTTATGCCTGGTAACAATTTTTTTATTATTATTATTTTTAACAGTGGAAATATGATTTGAAAAGTATTAAACAATTCATAGATAAAATATAATTTATATAAACAATATTTTAAACAGCATATGTGTAAGTAAATAGATATGTAACAACCGATGTTTGAATTGAATTATAATACAGTAAGTATTTTTCGTTGATTTTTGTTAGTGTTGTTTGTCAATCTAACCTAAAACAGCTGTTGGATTTTGAAGAATAATAACCCGATTCTAAATTAGAGAAATTGGTTGTAAATAAAAGTGTTCTGGTTCATTGTAGGCCTAACCTAAAATTAATTATGTTTAGTTGAGTTTTAGCGTGACTAACGAACAGCAATTCATATTTATTCACCTTTTAAACCTTCTCTGGACTTCCACAAATAATTCAAGACCAAAATTAGCCAAATTATCTATTTTATTTATATAATAGATAAAATATAATTTATATAAACAATAATTTTAAACAGCATATCTCTAAGTAGGCCTATATAGATATTTAATAACCAATGTTTGAGTTGAATTATAATAATTCTGTAAGCATTTTTATTTGTGTTTGTTTAGCCTATAGTTTTTCAATCTAACCTTAAAAAGCTGTTGGTTTTGAACAGTATTAAAGTGATTATAAATTTGCTAAGTAATGTTGTTATGGTAATACATGTAAACAAACATAAGCTTTTTATACGAACAGCTGTTTTTGTGAGCTATGGTTTTGAGTTCATACAATAAATGCTGTTCAGTTTCTTCCAAATTTGAAACTTTTTCGGGAAACTTTTCAAACTTTTCTTTACGTATAAACCTTCTATGAACTACTACAAACTTTTTAAGACCAAAAATAGCCAAATCGGTCCAGCCGTTCTCGAGTTTTAGCCAGACTAACGAACAGCAATTCATTTTTATATATATAGATATAGCCTACATAAGTTTCTCAATAATGCACTAAAAAGTTGTTACGGAATACAATATTTCGCATTTAAATAGCATGGGAATCTAGATTAAAATCTGTTTATATCTCTTATTGTCAAAACAGCTGATTTTATATAAATTGGAAAAATCATAACCACACCTGAATGTGCATTTTTGTATTCACAAATTTTTAATGATAATTTAAGGTACGGTGAATCATGAGACTAACAATTTACTTAATAAAATTACTACAATATATAGGGGCAATTGCCCCTACAAGCCACTAGTATCTTTTAATTCAAATCAAATTTGTTTTCAACTTGAACTCATTTTATTGATTTAATTGTATGACTTTGCTTATTTATGAAAGGTTGAAGAATTTTAATCTTAAAGATTAAAGGGTTTTCCTTCACGACGGGATCGTGAACTGCAGATGATTACGTAAGAACTATTGCGGTCTGATATGACTCAGAAATTGAAGGTCCATCGGACAATGATGAAAATGAAGAGACACTATATGTCTTGCCGAGATAAAAAGAGCAAGCCCTTTGTATATATTTTTGATTTAGTCACTGAAAATGATTAAGACGACGAAGATCTTCATTATTATCCATTATGGAAAGAATGGATACAACACCAGCACCAGATGTGATAGAAGATGAAAATTTGGATATGTTGGAAGGAAAAATTGGAGTTGACAGTATAACAGAGGAAAATGTAATAGAAGAAGGGATTTTTGATTATGTATTAAACGAAATTGTCGAATATTTAGGCCAGGAAGAGAGAATGAAAATGTTACAGAAGAACCAGAATTTGGAATGGCAGACAATGTAAATTATACTGCTCTAAAAATAAGAAAACAGTCAATAAAAAAACTAGAGCTAATAATAAAGCCAAAAACCTGCAGTTAAAAACAAACAGAAATGTAGTCAAAGGTCGAACTGGAAGGAAGGAAAATTTAATAAATTTAATATCACATAGATGATTTCTTTGAGAATGCTGCAGAATGTACAACATGTTCTGCTTAGGAAATATAGGAAACATTTCAAATACAAATCAAAATGAATTGACAAAATCTACAGAAAGCATTTGATAGGTGTTGCATCAAATATCCACGTTTGCGAATGTATTGTACAGGTCTAGATCCCATACAAAAAACAATGGCACGTGGCAGAATTTTTTAAATAAGAAACTGTCTACATCTACCCCTAGCAGCAAAAATGGTTGGCGTTTTGTTGGTCCTACACAATATCATCCACGGTTGGCCAACAGTGCGGATTGGCACTATGTCTTACGGTTGGCCAACTCACCCTTCCCCAATGTTGGGCCAACAAACATAATGCATGTTGGCCCATCTCACCCATCCCCTACGTTGGGCCAACAAACATAATGTATGTTGGCCTAACTGAAATTTCACTATAATTTGCCAACAATTAACCAACTGTTCACGAGTAGAGAAATCCAAAATGAAAATTAAAGCCCAATACAATATTTATTGTCCCCTCCTGCCCATATTTATAATTCCATTTTTTATATTTATTTGATCATCCTTACCTATTAAACTGTTTCAAGTTACTATATATTTAAGCTTTTAAAAAATTATGCAACGGATGAACATAAATATTGTGCTTTGGGTGGTATGTGATAGGATAAAGAAAATTTACTTAGGCCTATAAACAGTTATTTTTCATTAGAATAACTTTAATTTACTAAAGTAAAGACATTTTACAAAACATAGTTACAACATTGCAATATTTTGGTAGTTCTTTACTCATTATTTCACTTCTTAATTTTTATAGGCTATTTAACTGAAAAAAGCGCACTGTTACAAAAAGTTGTGCCATTGTCTGGGAGAACTTTATTATACGATTTTATTTACATTTTTCACTTCACAACACTAATTATCAACTCAAATTGTCACATTTTCACTGATCTACACATCGTAGGCCTATCTTTCCTGAAACAGAAAAAATAACAGATTTTTTTAAACACAGAAGAAACATGATAGGCTACATATCAATATACTAGGGAGGGAGACCCTTAGATATATTATAAAGATGGATAAAGGTGTATTATTAGCTATACATACTTTTTAATAAAGATATGGAGGATTAATCAAACCGTAGTTAATTTAAATGTGTACGTTCAATTGCTTAAGTTTATGATATAACGAGAGTTAAGATACACTAAAGATCCAGCATTATTAGCGAATTTCCATAGGAAAAATGAGCTATTGCAGTGGCCCTTATGGTAAGACCCAAGGTCGGGAGTAGCAAATGAGAACCGATCATGGTCCCCAGAACACGTTTTGGGGTGTCATTAAAATTCATATTATAATACACAGCTATATTTTTCTTTTTAAAAAGCCCCACTTATTGGGCGTCAAATTTATAACTTCAATTTTCTTTTTTCAAAATGTCCCATTTGTTGGGCATCAAATTATAATATTAGTAAAACTTCCTTTTTTTGTTCAATTTATGATAAAAGTTACTGTTAATTTTAAAACTACTACTACTTAGCTGAAGAAATAAGTACTAACTCCTTTATGGTTTTTATTTTACAATTTTTATACTTTTATTTATTCTTTTTTACAATTTTATATTTGCTTCAGAGCACAATGAATATTATTTTATATTATTATTTTTTAAATAAGACTCTCTATCTCGGGTTAAAGAATCCCTGGCTGTCTTGCTGTTAAATAAGCAATCTCAAATTTACCACTTACAACTAACATAGGCTACATGAAATACTAAAAACTAATTTATAAAATTCCTAAAAACTAAATATTAAAAGTCCAAAGTGTGTGAAAAGTTCGATCTAGATTTAAAAGTTTATGTTGATTTTGCAGTTTTTATTTTGGATGTAGTGTTTTAGAAAATGGATATTTTTTGGTCAGGTATTACCTTCAATATGGCCTCTTGCCTACAAACTGTTTTCCTTGAAATTTACTACCAGTATTGTTTTGAGTTCCCACTTCCCTGGGACTTATAATTCGTTTCTTCCTCCAAGTTACTTATACTATTTATTTTCTTGGTACCTTACTACTCTTGGGAATATAAATTGTTTAAATACTTTTAAATACGTCTGTACTGGATCAAGACTGAAATCAGAGTACTTATTCTTCCCAATCTTTTTGTAACTCCCTCCTTAACAATTGAAAACTGCCTTCGATTTTTCGTTTGTGCTATTTAGTCGAACATGGCATGTCGTGGTTGTAATAGTTTTTTTTTTTTAACATATTTGGTAGTATTTATTTTAATGCAATTGTTTATTTTCACTTTCCTAATTGTAAATATCCACCTATTTAAATGTTAATATTGTTTTATTACTTAAAATATCCAATTTATTTATTTTATATAAACATACACTTGTATTCTCACACTTGATAATTTCCACACAGCTGTTCAGCTGCTTGGTTGCGATCTTGCGATTACCGAAAAGAAAACATATTAACCCGTTAGCATTGCTATTACCTGTCTTGTTCACATTATATTTACACACTTTTGTTTTGATATCCCTAACACTTTGGTTAAACTAATAACTAATTTACAATGACTTTACTTAATTTCTAATATTTCTTATGCTAAAACATGAATGAATTTACATCGTTAAGAACTGTGAAAATGTTCTTACTTGTCAACATAGGCTATAATAAATTTTACTCAGTTTGTTTAATATTTTGGAAAAGGTAAGTTTACTTTTAATTTAGATGTTATTGTTTATGAATTTTAGTGTTTATTTTAATTATTTAACAGGCCGAACTCCCGAAGTTGTTTTAATTTATTTATTTAGGTTATCTTGTATTAAAAGGAAATTTTGAGGTTAATATGTGAAACTTACTATCCACAGTTCTTTTAATTTTCCAGCCAGACTTCTTTACCCTTGATTTTATATTTTCAATTTATTCTAACCCTCTCAGTTGCTTTAAAATGTTACAATATATATATATGTATATATATATATATAAGGAGATGTTTACCGCTTATTGAACCCACTATCTCAATCTACAAAGCGTTTCGGACCCAATGCTGGGCTCAATAACTGACGTCAATATACCGTTTTCCAGAGATCTTCACAGCGTTTTGAACCCAGCAACGTATCAAACCCAGTGAGTCCGATACGTAGAAGTGTTTATTAGACTCACTTAATGAACCCATCTCTATTTTCACAGCGTATTGAACCCAACAAAGTATTGAACCCACCTTTATTTTTACAGCGTTTTGAGCCCAGCTACGTACTGAACCCATTTCTATTTTCGCAACGTATTTCCATTTTTATTTATTGAATATACCACTATTTAATGATAGTAGTAGGAAAGTGCATTGCTTTTAATTTTTTGGAAGTATCCCTACAATTTATTTCTGTATAAATGTGAATTTATAAAGGATGTGTAGTTTACAGCAATAATAATTTCTGAAAAGATCAATGAAAGTATACTATCAAAATTATGACTGTATTAAATAAATATTGTAGATATTATTAAATATTTAAGTATTACAACTTTATAAACCAACATTCATAAATACATACGGTTTAACATTTAGACAGAACTTATATTTTAAAAATCGATTACAATTGATAGAATAAACAAATAACAACAATGTAAAGTTAGCTTTTTATTTGCTTGGTTTATGCACAATTAACCAAAGGCCGTTATGCAAAATAGCGAGTGACGTGTACAAAAAAGAACATATAACATTGAAAACTATGTATATGAAATTCGTAAGCCAAATTTTGGGAAAATTTCCAAGAAACTAAATTTTGAAGAAATACTTTGAAATTGCAAATGAAAACGTAAGACAAA
>JAGFPH010017113.1:0-18187 GCA_018207615.1 Philaenus spumarius
ATTGACGGGAAACTATGCACTTGTACCGGGTGCAGAAAATATCTCATCACTGCCGGATTGAAAGAATACATTTTTACTGAAAACATGTATTTTAAATGGTTGTAATTTTCGAGTTTATTGTCGATAATATTAAAAATGTATGTTTTCTTAAATCTGTAGTTGTTACTGTATAACTAGATCAAATAAATAATTTCAAAATATTTTAAATTAAATTCATTGTTTTATGTTCTACCTAAATACCTAGTCATCCTAGAAATATAGGCGTGACTAGGTATTTTGTATACTTAGTATATCAACATAAATGTTATGATCTCATGTTGGTGGGAAAATAATAACAATAATAAATAGAACTTTAGGCATATAAATAACTTTAAAATATAAAGATCTTTTCATTTAAAACACACAACTCAGCTGATTGAAGATGTTCATTGTTGATACAATAATCAGCTGTTACTCTCCCATAAATTTTCATGTTGGTTATTTCTAATTGAATATTTATTAATATCTAATTTTATACTTTAAAACAATTTGTAACTTTTTGGTGGGATTTTTATTTAGGATTATGTTGATCTTTTGCACCTTTATTGTAACCCCTGTTATTTCATAAATTTAATATTATTGACCGTCTGAGCTTTGCTGTTATAATTGTTACTAATTTTACTGTAGTGGAAATTTTTGTGAATACTTTACAGGCAGCCATAACCATAAAACCAAGCATTTTAGGACAAATCTTAAATTTAAACAACAAAAAAGCTTTCGTTTTGGTGAAAATATAGTATAAGAAGGCTTTACTATCATAATCTTATAAGTGCAAAAATCAAATAAGTACTGTATATACACTATACAGGTTGTGTTGTAAAAACTTTTAAACACTTTTAAAAATTTCAAGATATGGTTTCTTGTGTGAAAATACAAAAATATGACGCCAGGAACATAATTATGTTTTTAAAATGATTAGATTTCCGTCAATTTGAGTGAGTTAGGCCTACTCATGTCTTTAACAGGGAGTACAAAATTCGCATGCTACTTAGCATTATAAAGACCCAATTTGAGGACATTAATCAACTGGTTTATTTTACTAGTTTCAAAATGGCTATTTTTTTATCATTGAATATCTATCTCTAAACCCATTAACTTAAGAATGTCACATTAACTAAGTGAAAAACAAAACAACATAAATCCAACTTTTGAGTTTGTCTCTAAAGTAATTACTACAACTATCAATAAACGACATATTTCCTACAAGTGCATTTTGTTTATATGAATACAGAATAACGAACATAATATGGACAAAAACACGTTTTATTAAAGTGTAAAACCACAAAGACTACCTTCCCATCTAAAAGCAAGGTCATTGAACTCTCCATTTCAACCGTACACATCTTGTATCGCTCCATTTACCAAGACGTAGAACGCGTAACGCGGAATGGCAGTGCTCCACATTACCAACCCCCTGAAACCTCAAATACTAAAATTCCCTTCTCTCAAGTATGTCATAAGTAAACGTTCCATTCCTTTTACAACAACAAAGCCGAGAGATATTCCTTTATCACGCATCCTGCTTAATAGGCAGGAAAGAAATGGCACTATGGCTTCTTGAAGACATACTTCAAGGAAGAGACATTACCGTTAGTGGGAAATGGTCCCACATCCAGTATGTTTGCGCCGTTATACATCCAATACTCTCTTTAACTAATCAGTTGGGATGACGCAGATAACGTCTTTTGTTACTCATTATTAAATCTGCTACTTTACCCTCACATCCTTGCCAGCAAAGAATTCAGTAACCGGAGATACTTTTTAGAGAATACACTAAAATATCCTCATTAAATGTAACTGCATCAATAAAATTGTAAAGCGGTATCCAGTGTCGAGTGTTGTCAAGTGTGTATGGAAATACTATTTGTAAAAATAGGAATGCTTTAATTTCACAGACAATTTAGATTAAAAATTCATAAAAATAAACAACAGAAGTTGCAAAAAAACAATAAAAATTACATAAACTTAACAAATATTTACAAATAAGATACTTCAAAAATAGTTCTTAATTTGTAGTAATACATTTGACTTTTAGATGTTAACCAAAAGAAAATGCAAGCAAAATTGCATTTAAAAACAATAAAATCCATATTATTTAAACACAAATTTACAAAATATTTTAAAATTAAATAATATATTATTTGAGATTCTCGCGCTCGCACCCTTTTGTTTGTTTGATTTTATCCGAAAAATTCTTTTCTAGGTATGGGCTTTTTCAGTTCTCCACAATTCTGTCTAAAACTTGTAAAAACCTACCAAGTTGGATCTTGTTTACCAAATGTTTGCTAAGATTGTAGTGACTGCAAAACCAAACTATTCAGTTAAAGTAAATCAAATTATAAAGTAAATAATTCAAAATTGTACACGTTTATTGCCGCCATTTTGAAACAAAGCAAAGAAAACCAAGAATTTATAGTAAAATGTATACTTTTAAATTAATTCAAATTTTGATCTACAAAATAGAGAAGTTTAATTTTTTATTTTTGGCGCCACACATGATATTATGAACTTTTAAATTCATTAGAAGATTACCTCAACTATAAATTCTTTTATCAATATATCGAATTGTATTTAAATAGTACTGTAATTACTTCCAATGTAAGTAACACTTACTTGATAGAACATACATAACTTACTGATAGGTATAGTTTGATTATTGCAACTCACTTAAGACGGCGAAATTGTCGTAGAGACGCGTGAAATAAATCAACGTATTGGTTGTGAGATTGTGTGCCCAAGTTTTATCCTGTTAAGTGTATATTCAGACAAGTCAAGCTGATTATCAATTTAAAATAATTTTTTCCACTTTTTTTATTGATACGTTATACAAAGTACAATTTTACCGACCTATTTGGACAGAGTTTAAGTCTCAAATGGAGAAGGAGCTGTTTTTTATTGCTCTTAAAGTGCAAAAAGGATCTTTGACTTGCATTGTGTAAAAATTAGAAACAACTTGTATACTTTCATACTCATGATTGGCTTCGACCACTCAACAAACCAAAATAGAGGGAAAAACAGAATTACTTTTATTTTGCACGTATAAAGACAGAACAAAGTACGGTACATGCAATTTAGCTTGATTACATGTTGTGTTATGAAAGCAAAGTGGTTGCACGGCAAACATGGCAGGTGTATTCGTCCGCCAAAGTTTGCATACTGTGTTGGGTACATGAAAGACCGATATATTGCTGAAGGTTGCACTGCTCTGTGACCTGTTTTCATGAATAACCTATTCAATAACTTTAATTACGTTGTGTCGTATCTGTTCAACCTCGTAACGCTGTTATCATTCTATAACATGATAACAAAGTCAACATAACCGACGCCATTGTGGTCTAATTACTGTTGAAAATAATTATTACTTGGGATTTACGAGTTTATCCCATTCAAGTCATTTATACAATATTTGATTACACTCAACTGTACTAATAGATGCAATTTGAATGCATTTTTTTTATTTGAAAATTTTTTTTTTCTCCCCAATATCGGTAGATATCAGGGTAGCTCAGATGGCAGAGCATCACGACGGAAACGTGAAGGTCCCGGGTTCAACTCCCGGTCTTGGTCTATGTTTTTTCACTTGTAATTTAATTGAAAATTGATTTTATTTACTGTCATTATCTTTTTTTAAGGTTTTGTGTATATATGGAAAGTTAATTATGAAGGTCAAATAATTTTAGCAATAATTATGACGATTCCAAATAGTAAATAGCAAAATGTATGATAGATAGTCCCTCTCAAAGGATCTGAGGGTACGATTTAAACGAAATTGTAAACACAGCCTTAAAGTATACGCTAGGGTTTTTTGATGATTTGTTTAAACTTGTCAGCTATTATAAATGCGCGTTATAATTCCTATTATTTACTTATCCCTTAAAATATCAACGAAACACAACTTAAATTTCAAAACATAACCTGCTGTAGTGGCGGCCATCTTGGATTTGTATCCCATAAGAGCAATGTTAAATTTCAAACCATTTATTTACTTTATTTTTTATCATAAAATTGTTTGCAAGGTCTCATTTTAAGCACAGTCACAATACGCATCCGTCTTTCAATTTAGTTTTTTTTTTAAATGCTTTTGATTTATTAAGTAATTGACATTTTGTAAGTACAAAGTTTGATTTTTTTTCCTAACACAATAAAAAATGAATAATGAAAAATAATTTGGAAGCCAGATCCTAAATTTTATAAAGAATATTCAGTTTTTTTTCAACACTCAATTAGTACAAAAGATAGACTTATAAAATTGTTTGAAATGAGGCTATGTCAAAGCGTTCAGCTGCAAGAAATTGCACTGTTTAGATAGGGATACAGTGAGAAGCGCTTTCGTTTCCGGTTGCTTTCTCGTTTACTGGAGCAGACCGCTTCTCCAAAAATCCAAGATGGCCGCCACTACAGCAGACCCTTAAAGTATAATCTAGCTAGATTTTGTATTGAATTCTTGAATCCAATCGGCTATTATAAACGTGCACTATTGATCCTATTATATCTCTATTAATTAAAATATCAACACAAAACCCAAAATAGGCGATATTTCAAGGGTTTTTGCTTTGAAAAAAAAACCCTACCTAAAATATCCGAGCATAACCTTAAAGTATAACCTAAGCTAAGTTTCTTGGTGAATTCTTGATGCTAATCAGCTGTTATAAGTGTGCATTATCATTCTTAACATAACCTAATCTCTTATAATGTTAACACAAAAGTAACCTAAAAGTTTTAAACAAGTGACTGTAAAGTGGTTCAAATAGTTCTTAGTTTTTGTTGAAGTATTAAAATCCACTAAATTATTCCTGATATATGTTTTACTAGGGGTTTGTAGTTAAGAGCTGTTTGAATTATTAACAAAGTGACGTATGACTTTACAATAATAGGCATTTTATACAACCAGGTAATTCAAATTAATGATTTAAAATTATTTACAACTTAAATTAAAACTAAAATTAATTAGGGAAAATTTTTTCGTTTAGATACATCTTCCTGTCAAACTTTATTCTTATTAAGATTGTAGAGTTTTATATCTAGAGCACTTTACAATAGGTCAGCAGATAGAGTTACTATAAATTATTATAGTTAGTTGGTGTAGGTATTTTTTCTAGGTTATAGTCTAAGCAAAAGTGTATTTTTTAATTGAGTTTCGATATACGTGGGGTGACAAAACAGGACGTAAGGTATCATTATACAAATTGGAGTGCATGGATATACACGCGAAAGCAGTAGACCAAGTAATACAGACCAAATACGAAATAAAGAGTCCAAAACATCTTGTATCTAGGAGAGAATAATATATATAATATAATATAATAATATAATAACAATGCTTTATTTATAATTCGAAATGTACAAAAAAAAGTATACATGCCTGCATTAAATGGCACTGGTTTTTTTCTAGGAGAGAATAATCCTAAAAGAGTAACGAAGAAAAACAAGTTGTTGGTAGTGCCTCTATGTACAAAAACGGCAGCTAGGTAAGAGAAGTGTAAACAAAGTGTACTATAAAGAAACCCTGGTTACAGAGAAAATCTCTACCAAAGAAAATATCGTTAGTTATACACAAAAAAATGGGTCTGTGTCGGACCAGATGGTGGAAGTTATACTTCTTTGGCCATTCGTATATTCGTATACTTTCCTATAATTTTCGAAAAAAATTTCCTAGCCGGGGATCGAACCAGGGATTCTAGCGTGGAAGTCGAGTGCGTTAACCACTCACCCACCGAGACTCTTGAGTTATCTCTTGTAAAGAAAATGTATAAAAAGGCACTTTCCGGATTTTACTCCTAAAGCGTGAGACGGTTTCTCGACCGACACCCCATCCCGATTACAACGGGCGCAAAGAAGTATAGCTTCAAAAATTAAGTCCAAAGTGCTAACATTCTGAAGAGTGAAGAGGGGAAAGAGATTGGGGAAGGGGGAAGAGACTAAAGGTCCACAGACCCTTTGTAGAAGTTAAGGAAACAAATCTCTGAAATAAAGGATCTGAAACGGGCAAATTCTAAAATTTAACAACATGTATGTTACGATAAAATTAGAAGAAGTCGTAGGATAAAATAATAATGGTGAGAAAAGAAAAACGAAATTTTAAATCAAAGGAAGGCAGTATTGAACACGTACAGATTTGACAAGTGCCCTGAAGCATATACCCTCACCCAGTCATTCCTTGAAGCAACGTATTTTGCTTTTATTCAAAGAATTTAGGTAAAATGTAGATTTATGTACTATGGATATTAGATTTAAAAGTCAAAAACTTTATTTTAAAAGTGCAACCGCCCTCACAAATGTTTTAGTTTGCGTGTTGTACTATTTTATGACACATATTTACCACTTTGAAAAGTAATTGAGATTTTAAGGTAAAGACAAAAAATTAACATGACAATTACGTGAGTTAAAATTTGATGATATTACTCACTTTACACAACTACATGAAAACTTTATTACTGTGCAGCTGTTATTACAATAAACATAATATTATATCATAAGCATAATAAGCTAACAAAGAAAGAACCGAAAATAAGAAATACATTTATGAGGTAATCAAATCTTTTTATAGGTTCTAAAAGTCGCAATTGACAGCCTCTTTAGGTTACCAAAGAGGAACTTAAATTTTAGCTTGTATGTATCTGCAAGGTTTTACATACACTCATATTCTTTATTACCGTATGCACGAAAAAAAATGTTTTCTAAAGCGACCACGTAATGCAAGCACCTATCTGTTTGCTTTTGTTTTTGGTTTACTTTGTTTAATCATTTTATTAATAAAACAAAAGTAAAAAGGTGGTCTATAATTAAATCATCTCCAACAATGGAAAACTGGCAACAGTCTGTTTATGAAACCGAAAGAATTGTGTTTACTCAGACCGGACCTTTAGTGAAATTAAATTCATTAACTTTATTAGACGTCAAAACAATAGACAGTTGCTGAAAAATAATGAAATAAAAAGTCTCTCCAGTTTACTAAAGTATTGTTGAGCGGAATTAATCAACAAATTAAAAGAGATAGAATTTTCTACAAAATGGAACTGGGGAAAACAAAGTCCGACTCTAAATAAATTGTTTTTGCAATACATTTTGTTGTCTTATTATAATGGCTTTAGTACGGATGATAAAATGAAATAGTTTCGATTAATTTAATGCTCACGACTTAAAATAAGATGTTTAACTTCAGATTATCTATAGCATTACAATACTTTTAGCTTAGTTTATTTGATTTAACAATATACAAATACGACACCTTTCAATTAACTTCTTAAATATGTTCTGCAATCTAAGAAGATAAATAAATAACTTGTGTATATGCATTAAATATTTTACAGTCATAAACTATGTATGCATGCGGTAAATACATTAAATAAATATATGAGCATTTTTTATGTTTAATTATTTGAACTTGACTTGTGAAATTCTAGTTACAGAACACAAGCAACTAACTAATTTAAATGGTTACATACGAAATAATTTAAAACAGATGTCACAAACTAAAGTAATTTTTTAATTTGGTATGTATGTAAATTATAAAACGCTTTCCTGCTTTATTTTTGTTGTGTTGTTATTATTTTGTAACTTTTTAATATTATTTCTTATACATCGTTGGGAAATCAAAGAGGTCGAGATGATAGAGGCGTTAGTCGAGTCTCCCACAATCGGAACTTGTAACAGAGTGTGCTTGGTTTAAACTTATTTACTTGCTACCGATTTATCTGTGCTCTACCCTGTATTCCGATTTAAATGCTCCGACATAAATAAAGACTCAACACAATATAAATAAAAGAGGTACACAACATTTTTCACAGTTTGAAGGTTAGTTTTAATACTTAAAATTTTACTAATTTCTGAACTAATTTAGTTTAATACTTGCACTTCATAAACAAGGCTCCGAATACGTACAATACAAAATGGCTGTATAAACTTTCAGCTAAACTTACAAATCATGAACGATTAGAAATATATATAATAAGAGTGTTTCCTGGTAAAGAGTTTTTTCTCTAACAAATATAAAATGGAAATAAACATTTATAAACATACTTACTGTTCAGCATCAAACTTATATTTTAGATTTATGAAAGTACAAAGCGTGGGCCTAATAATTATAGATTAACTATAGTTATAACTCATGCGATATAATAAAACATCACGATAAACATTTCCAAATTAATTGTTTAAACGTATGCCATAATATATCTCGGATTAAAATTTGATTAACAACAAATTCCTTGAAAATTTAAAATAAGTTCCTTGTTATTAAACATTTATTATATTTCAAAACTTTAAAATTGTAGTACAAATGATACACCTTCCGCTGCCAGCGACTAATTTAAAATTTAAAAAATGTGGTTACTTTTAAATACATCGGTTAAATACACTTACACTTGATTTCCCGCATTTCAGAACAATTATCTTGCAAATGAGGTTTCAAATTAAAATGTTTTAACGAAAAAGTTAATTGACATTTGAGGCCGTTCAAGTAATACCAAACTAAATTGATTAGTCGCTAGTATTATTGTCACCTTTTGTTACCCTAAAATCGTACATACAAATTTGTGTCCATAAAAGGCTGCATCATGAAAAGGAATTAATAGTGAATTTGGATTGACTAAATGCCTCTCTGTATTGAACAAAGAAGGATACATCTCTGTGATTCACGGACGAAAGGCAATAATCGATTTATTTATATCAAAATTACATAAAAACGTGAATTTATATAAAAAAAGGCTACATCTATAATGATTAATCAAAAGAGATACATCTCTGTCATTCCCGGATGAAAACAATAATCGATTTAAAAAATAAAAACTTAAATTAACGTGTAGGCCTACACTCTGTTTAGCGAGGCTGTAATGTTTAATCTATTTATTACACTTTTTACAGTTGACAAAGGTTCACATCAGACTGGTCGCAACGGAGTGTTATTTACCATGTACACTGTACAGTCCCATGACGGAAGAAGCACGAAAGCACACCCGACTGCTTCGAATAACGATGGAACATTTTCCACGCTCTGAGCACAAGCCCAATGAACAGAGAAGGCAAAGCTTGTATGGAATCTGTATATTGCACGCTTGGGGGAAACATGAGGTAGATTGGTAATTATTGTACGCTAGGTATAACGCGACCTTTCCTATGACAAATTCCACTTCAGTTATTTACAGAAGAGTTCCTTGGGTAATATTGAACATGTAGTGAAACTCACGACGACAAGAACAGGGATGTAGACGTAGACAAATAATATTTAGGAGAAATAAGTTTTACGCTGTTTTGTTTGTTTACTACTGTACTTCGTATAATAACATTTCCCCTGTCCCCGAAAAAAAGTATTTATTTAATAAAATCTTAATATTATATATTGTTTCAAAAAATTAAATTGAATTAGTTAAATTTGATACATAGTATTTGTTATAAATAGTTTGTATCAAAATAAAATAAATTTCAATAATTCCATAGTGATATATAGGTGTTGTTGACAATTACCAATAAATTCTGTTTTTATTTTATCTGTTCTATAATAACGCCTTGACAAAATATTTCATTGCCTTAAAAAAATAAAATTTTAGTATATTATTTTTTCTAGAGATATTAAAAATTATAGAATTTATACGTCGACAATCACATATATCATTTCTCAATGCCATTTTTTGTCGGTACGCCATAACTTCCTTAATACATCATCAAATTACATAAATGAGGCATCATTTTAAAGCTTTCCTTAACAGCTACACCGGAAAAATATACAAAATACAATTATACGAAAACAAAAAGAATCCGAAAGTAACAATATCCAGCTATACATACGGTGTGTACTTTAATTAAGTGGGATTTAAGTAAGTTAGAATGCGAATGCTTTGCACGGGTCAGAGTTCTTATTATATTCGTAAAAACTGTTGGATTTAGGACAGTTATTCTTGTAGGCTCGGCTTGGCTAACTTAATATTTGTTGATTACAATTTCTACTAAATTATACAAAACACTAGCTGGCTCGATCTGGCTTTGCACGGATAGACAAATCAAAGTTAAATGTATATTAACAAAAGAAATATATCAAAAAATACATTACACTATGTATTTCTTATGGGGATTTTTAGTAACTTTGACCCCCCCAAACCCCCCTAAAATTTATAATTTTTTTACAATCTTTCTTATTGAGCTCATATGGCCCTAGAGGAAGCTACATACCAAATTTCGTTCCAATCCGTTCAGTAGTTTTTGAGAAATCGTGATCAGTGTGTCAGTGGGTTTTGGTTTTTATATACAGTAATAGAGTAATTCTTCTTCACGTCAATTGAATGTTTAAAATTTCAATGGTTGATTCCATAAGTGTTGTGTAAAAAACTTAGGTTTTACTCAAAATTGTTTTCAATTCATGTAACATATTTTGCAATGACTATTTCTAAATGCAAATAATCTTAATCGTAGTCGATATAAATTAAATAAACGGTATCAGTTAACTGACACAAACTTTCTCCCAACTTACTGTAGTCAAAATAATATTGTTTTCAATCATTTTATTTATTACTTTTTAGAACAAAACAAAAAAAATTCTACCTACGTCAATCGTATAAAAAAATTATTGTCCTTATTCGATCGTGCGACCTTTGAATTACTGGCCGTGATCGCTACCATGGTGCTACCCCGTGCGGCCGCCGCCGCGATGCTAGATTGACAACATAAACTTGTTTATTTTGAAACATTTCCCCATAATTATAAAACGCCGAAGTTTTGATAAAAGCGGGTGGTGTCATTTTGCTTGGCATCTTAAGCACTATAAATACTGAAAATTTGATCAAAATCGTTAGAGCCGTTTTTGAGAAATTTGCATTTTTGTCGTTTTTTATGGGTTTTTAGGGGTAAATTACCCTTAAAAATTTAAAATTCCAAAAAATGAAAAAAACGCCTGGAGATATTAGGGTTTAGTACCTACATACCAAATTTCATGAAAATCGGACCAATAGTGTCCTCTCTGGTCGTGTATACATACTGACAGACTGACCGACACCACTCTAAAAACATTTTTTGGGTTCAGGGAGCACCAAAACAAAAAATTCCACTAAAAATATTTTTGGGTTCAGGGAGCACCAACACAGATAATTGCACTAAACCATTTTTTGGGGTTCTGGGAGCACCAAAACAGATAATTCAACTGAAAATTCAAATTCGAACATTTTTACGAAAACAATACTTTCTCCATATACTACGTATAGGGTGGAGAAAGTAAAATTATTTTGCTGTAGGACTAACGGTGTATTAGACATTAAAGTTTATATAAAGCAAAGCCATACTGCAAAAACTTGACACATTGAATTGATTTTGCCCATAACACCAAAAGTTTAACGTTAAACTATGTCTAGAGTTAATAATAATTTTAAAATAAAAGTTAGAAAACATTAATATATAAAAAACAGAATAACAAGTAAAAAAAATGTCGTAAATATGTTATATAAAACCAAAAATGAACATTAGGAATGTTTAATTATAAATAAGAACTCGGATTCTTTTTAATATCAGGTCTTAAATTGAAGTGAGAATTAAGGGAGGGCGATATTAAACTAGGCTTAAAATGTTTTCGTATTTATTCGACGGCTTTACAACCCTCTTCCACAGAATAGAAGAACTTATTTGAAAGGAATTAGGACAAGCCACTAAGGGTGGTGAGATATGAACGGGCTATAAGTTTTATTAATAGCGTCCTTCTTTTTTTCCCGAGGAAGAATTCCAAAACGCCAGGATCCATTTGCTGTTCACTTTTCCACCCGAGTTGGATATAGCTCAGTATATTTTACAAATGGCGGTGAAGTCAGTTGAATTGGCAGGGAAGGCGAATCCCAGGCGCCAGATTAATTCGAAACTTCTTTCTTAAGGAAATCTTTATGAGTTATATCTCTTCGGAACAACTTTTTTTTAACATTGAAAAAAAATGTAATTGATTGAATTTATAGCTTGGCTTTTAAAGCGCTGTAGAGTTAGGATATATTGAGGAAATCGGACAGGTTAAAATATTCCCTATTAGTAATGGGGTTGTCTAATAGGTGTTCGAATATTAAAACTGGTTCGAAGAATATTAATTTTATTATCAGATGTCTCGATGGGTAATTTATTTGCAAACCGGGGAACGTATTTTCCTGGAAACTTTTTGTATTTCCAGCAAATTTACCTCGAGCATATTAATTCTCTTTCTCGAATGTAAAACCTGACTTCCTAAGGAAGAATATTTTATCACAGATAGTCGTCTCATCCATTCGATGTTAAAGTTTAATTCTAATTAATTATTGTCAAAAATTTACAAAGTTGTCCAAATATACACTTTAAAATTGAAAACGTATTTTTAATTTGTTTTATTAGTTAATAGAATGCTTATCTTTTAATGTTTTTTATCAATATATTATAATATTATGATGTACTTATAAACGTTAAACCTAACTTGAAATAACTAGCTATTTTAAATTTGGTCGTATAATTATGTCAGGCAATAATATTATCTCTATTTTTAAGCAATATAAAAATTGTGAATTGATCTTAATCTGAAAAGGCAAGTTCGATTCTCGCTGAATGGTTTACGAACCAATAAACAATAACTACAAATCATTACTCAATATACTGTACTGGCAATGTAACCAATACAAATAAAAATGTTTGTAGTTAAAGGACGTGACGGCTCCCAAAAACATGTCCGTATTACTCGACCTAGTGATGAGTGGCCGCTGCATGGACAAAATTGTCCAATCCTGTTTAAAAATATTGTTTTTGTTTCAAATTTTGCAATAATAATTTAAGTTAATGTATTTGTGCAGCGCAATGACTCGTGCCGTAAATTGCGATCATGTGTTTTTCAATGAAGTTATTAACAACACCTGATGACGGTAATTTGTTCCCGAAACGCGTATTGATAAACTATAGAAATAAGTTGCAAGTCATACGTCCAAACAGGATATAAAAATACTTTACATTAGTATTGAACTATTGCTACTGGAGACACACAAATTAATCTCTATAACTATGTGGTCACAAATTCAGTCAAAAACATAAAAAAAAAAAAATAATAACACACTTGTTAGTGGAGTATCTAAACCATTTCCAAATGTAATTTTTTCCATTTTAAGCTAAACAATCTTAATAGTTAATTTTTTGATTTTTAACAGAATTTATTGAGTTAAACATAGTTTTTGTTATGTGTCTTTTAAAGTAACATTTTTAGTATGCGCAATGTACAGCGAGTTAAGCCAAGCCAAATTTCCAGAGGTAATACCTCCTACAACAATTTATATAGGATTTAGTTTAGGACTATTTCTATTTACCACACTTTGATTGCTATAAAATCTTAATTTTACAGTACAATATAAAGATAAGCATCCTGTATAATTATAGGCCTAATAATTTGTATATTTATACCTCACTCTGTTTAAGATAAAATCTACTACAACAGATATTCTCAAACAGGTGATCCTGTATACTATCCAGAAACATTTCGGTTCCCGTCTTGCATCTCATATAATTTTTAAGATACTATGTTTTATTGTAAAAATATAAAAAAGATGGACGCAAAAAGAATATTTATCAACCTTTGATTTAAGATGTTTTAATTTTCAAGGTTAAATTACCTCTAAAGAAAAACAAAATACTTTTAGGATTACTAGTTTGACTATCAACAGATACAAAACAAAATTTACCTAATATATACATTTTATAATACTGTCACTTAGTGCATAGTTCAGATGGTTATATTAAGGAATATCAATACTATTTTCTCCAAACTAGATGGATAAGTTCCTGCTCACTTCGTTCACCAAATCTTACGGTAAATAAAAGTAAACAGATAATTGAATGTTCTGATACATATTAAACACATCCCATAAAGTACCTCTAACATAACGTATTTTACTCAAAATATAAAAGGGGAGATTTAGGCAATAAAGTGATTGGTTTTTAGTACCTTTCGTGAGAAATATCTGGAAAGCTGCATACATCACAACTCTCTCTAACAAATTATACAATAAAAATACCGTAATTTCACACAAAAACTCTGGGTCTACTGCGCATGCGTCAAGATCTAGGTCACCGCTACTCCCACCATTAATTCCGATCCAAGAGCCTCTGTCCTAACCAATCGTAATTTACATGAAAGTAGCGGTAACCTACATCATGACGCGTGCGCAGTAAAACAAGAGTTTTTGTGTGAAATTACAGTATTTTTACTGTAGAATGTTTTAGACAGAGTTGTGATGTATGTAGTTTTTCAGACATTTCTCACGAAAGGGACTAGAAACCAATCACTTTAATTGCCTAAAGCTCCCCTTTTATATTTTGAATAAAACATGTTTTGTTAGAGGTGCTTTATGGGACGTAAAAAAAGTATTTTTTTGTATTATTTCTTTGTAAAGTAATATTGTGTTTGGAAACTGCAACATAGCCTAGTTTAACTGGTTCTCATCACCAATGTATTATGTGTTCCCATCATGGACATTGTTTTTAGATCAGTATATCTAGCATAAGTGTTGATACTTTGATAAATTATTTGTATAATTTTTGTAACACATTCTGGACGGCTGAAAGTACGAAACCACTTTTGTATCAAATTTACATTTTTTCAGTTTGTTATAGAACCCTGTCCATCCGATTACATGACAGTTCCCCACACTGACACTTCCAAACACTGCCCAAAATACTGACACTTTCCCACAGCCATTGGACTCGGATACCTGTTTAATGAATCAGAAATAATCTCGAATGACCGTTCCACACATATCCCCCCCCCCCCCCCCTAAGGCTATAGGCTTCAGCGATCATCGTTACAGCCGCACCAGTGACAATCCACCTTAACATCATACTCCTTTGGTGTGAAAAAAAGCGTTCGGTCTATGTCCTTCATAACTAACACCTAACCTAACATAACCTAACCTAACCTCCTCATAGTAGCCTTTGAAGTAGGCCTATAAGTATAGCGTAAGAGTAGCCTTGGGGGAGAGTGTGTGGAAATGTCAGTCGAGATTATTTCCGAGTCATTAAACAGGCAGCCACGTCCAAGGGCTGTGGGGAAGTGTCGGTATTTTGTGCAGTGTGTGGAACTGTCCGGACACCGTCCATCCTATTACGAGTTCCCGGAACAATCCAGTATCTTGTAAAATTGAAAACGGTTCCAAGAATTACGTTTTTCACTATAAAACAATCCATTATATCGATTGCAGCAATTCCAAATAATTTACGACCAATAATAAGAGTACGGTCATAAAATGTAAACTATAGGCGAGGTGAGGTATGCCGTTATCATGCAAACCTCTGGCTTCGATTAAATAATACATCAACCTTGCTTGTAGCCTCGCTTGGCTTATGACTCGTAAATAACATTCAGCAATTTAGCTCTCTGAAACTAATAGCATTTAATAAGAACTTGTTGTCTATTGGAACTATCACGTGTTTACTTGCAGTTTGATCAGCCCACTGTCACGTTTAATTCTATTACTGACGCTACCGTTGTGAAATTTGAACCTCTTTTAATTATTTCTTGAAAGCAAATAATTTACGTTCGACTTTATCACTTTCTTGACTTTTCCTTTTATTGTCATTTCGTTTTGAACTTACTATTATTGGTCTTTGAAATTCAAAACTTTTAACCAGAAACGTTTGATAATACATATATAGTAAACGAATTAATAGCGACATTACATTTGTATGAAATTTAATTTGCTTTTAATATAGAAACAAAGAGAATAAATTTTTTTTTATGTTAAACTAGCTGGCCCGATCTGGCTTTGCTCGGATAGACAAATCAAAGTTAAATGTATATCAACCAAACATATATTATATCAATAAATATAAATTACACTATGTATTTCTTATGGGAGTTTTTAGCAACTTTGACTCAATAAACCTCCCCTAAAATTTCGAATTTTTTTTAACGATTTCTTAGCGAGTACCTAGGGTCTTAGAGGAAGCTACGTACCAAATTTCATTCCAATCCGTTCGGTGGTTTTAGAGAAATTGTGATTTAAACTTTGAGCCCCCAAACCCCCCTAAGATTTCAAATTTGTTGAAACCCTTTTTTATCAGCACCTACGGCCCTAGAGGTAGCTATATACCAAATTTCATTCCAATCCGTTCAGTAGTTTTAGAGAAATCGTGATTTAGTAGCTTTGACCCCCCCCCCCCACCCCCCAAACCTCCTCTAAAATTTCGAATTTTTTGAAAACCTCTCTTAGTGAGCTACTATGGTTCTATATAAAGCTACATACCAAATTTCGTTTCGATCCGTTAAGTAGTTTTTGAGAAATCGTGATCAGTGAGTAAGTGGATTTGGCTTTTATATATATAGAAGATTTAGTGCGATTTATCATTGAGTTTTACCTGGTTAAATTTTTCTAGCGCAACAATAAATTTTTTAAACACGAAACTAGTCTTAAATTTAACGTTTCTGGAGTGATTATTAAAAGTAATACAATTTTAAAACGAGACGAAAGTGTGTTAAAAAATGTATTTACGGTTTGAAAATAAAAATTTTTCATCCATATTTTAATGTAAAACACTACACTGTAACTACTCTTGGAAAATTGTTTGAAAAAAATATGATTAAGCTAGATTAGAGCCACACTTTAAAGAAGAATTTGTCTATGTGATTTAAAGTAATAACAATCAGACGCTATGTTACAGAGGGTCTAAAAATGATTCCCCAAATGTTGTAATAGGTATGTGTAAAATGAAAGAAAAAGCTAAACTTATTAAAATAGAAAACAATAGAACCAGTTTTCGCGTAATCTATATAAATATAAATCTATATACATAATATCCAAATACCAATGACTGACTCATTCATTACAAAATCTCAAAAACCACAGAACGGATTAGAATTATATTTGGTATGTAGCTTCCTCTAGGGTCGTAGGTTCTCGCTAAGAAAAGTTCAAAAAAATTTCGAAATTTTAGGAGGGTTTGGGGGTCAAATTTACTAAACTCCCCATAAGAAATACATACTACAATATAGTTATTGATAAATATTTTTGGTTAATATACATTTAACTTTTATTTGTCTATCCGTGCAAAGTCGGATCGGGCCAGCTAGTATATAACTTACAGTATACTGTATTTTTACAACGTGTAATATAAAGAGACTGTACCTTTCTAGACCATGTGATTACAGGCACTGGATTTCCGGATGCCTTACACTGTAAGGTCACCGTGGAGCCTTTCTTTACTTCTAGAGTTCCTTCGTTCGAAAGATGGTTGATTCTTGGCGGAACTGCAAATAAAAACATAAATGTTATATATGTGTTTAAAATGACACTAAATATCTGATTTATAAATATAATTTAAAGACAGATAATACAATCTTTAGGCGTACAAAGACTAGAAAAGTAATTCCATAATATAACAAAATATTTTAAGGAGCTGAAATTACAGTACTGCATTAAAAAATATATACTCACTGTCGAAATTAAATGTTTAATGCTTTGAAACACGCAACAAAAATATATAGCTTGGAGCATTAAATGTAAGGAGGTTCTTCACATACCTAAAAATCATTAGATCAATTTTAGACAAATCATCTCAACTAATTTTAGACCTCTCTATAGAAATATAGTTATCAAGTTTTAAATATAAAAAAAATGTAGTAATTTGATTCTTGATTCTATTAAAGTAGTATACAACTCTCACATGGATAAATAAAAGAGAAAATAAACATTTGACTTATTATAACATATTAAATTAATAATTTCATAATGTCGGGAAAAAATGGCAACCAAATGAGAATATTAATAATAACATTAATAATATGGAAAAGGTAAATTTTATTTATAATCATACAAATTTTGTTTTATACCAGTAAGACTGATTAATATGGCGGAGAAGCAAATACTCCAGATAAATTGAAAGCCATTAACAAGGTTCCAAAGTCTGCTTTTGGAGCAGACTTGACTAGCACCCTTAGCCCGTCGGCCATTCTGTTTTCCCAAAAATGTATGAGAAATAATATTGCAAGTTATTTAATAACCATCATAAACTAAGGGAAAAAAGGAAAGAGCTATGAATTCTAAGTAAATATATAGTTTTAGAATAATGTTTAGTATTTATTCGGTGTAACTAGGACACTGCACTAGCACCCTTAGCCCTTCGGCCACTCTGTTTTCCCCAAAATGTATAAGAAATAATATTAAAGGTTATTTAATAACCATCA
>JAGFPH010017114.1:0-10187 GCA_018207615.1 Philaenus spumarius
TTTAGGCAGTAGGTAAATATAAAAACATTTAGGCAGTAGGTAAATATTTTCGGAAGAATTTTTTTTACATCAGGAAGTGAACATTTTTTGAGATTTTTCGTACTGGAATGAAACTTGTTTGGGCTTTTATCTAAAAACATAAATATAGGAGATTATTCTGCACGTTTATGTTCACACGCAACCTTATAGCCTATCCGGTCCCCCAATATAGATCAAATTACCTGATTCAAATTCACGAGGTGTATTTTATCGCGGGAGCAGCTTTTGACCCGAGGCAGGAAGGCCGATGTGTAGAGTCGCAAAAACTCTGTTGTAGGTTTTCTGTAAAGTCAAATTTTTTCAAGACATTCCACGTTAAACATTAGTACCGGCTGCCATTTTGAAAATTATGAAAATAAATTCTACTTGTTTGATATACGTGTAATTCGTTACGCACAAAATGCTTGCACCAAATTTGAAATCAATATCGTGTATATTTCTGAAGTTAAAGTAAGTTTTTGTAAAAACACAAAATGGCGGATTGCAACTAAACTAAGCCGAATTCGAAAAAAAAGTTACTGATCATTTTTCAATTATCCGAATGTATAAAATAATATCCTGACACCTGTATATAGCGCAGGCGCTTGGTTGTATTGTTTGATTTATCCGTCTTATTTAGTGGGAATAAATTAAAATAATTTTTGAAAGGTTTTTAGCATTAGTCTTTAACAACGTTGTAAAGATAACCTTAAAGTATATTCTAGGCTTGGTTTTGTATTGAATTTTTTATGCTAATGTATATTATTTCTATAACAACAACAACACAAAACTTAACCTAAAAGTTGTAAACATAACCTTAAATGACTCGCACAGTTGTTGAAGATGTTACAGCTGATGAATGAAATCAGCTGATATACATAAACGAATAAATCAAACAATAGAACCACGCGCATGTGCTACACTCTTTTGTTACGTAGGCCTACATAATAATTATTTAACTCACTCATTGGCGTTTACCGGGACAATCTTTACTACGCCAACTTACCTGAAAAAGAAAATACATAAAGTCATTAATAAGAAATATGTACTAATTAATTACAAGTTGTACAGAGTAACAGTGGCGGCTCGTGCTATAGGTTCACTGGTTCAGTGAACCCCCAAGCAAATTGCGTTAATAACATAATATTTTATAACAAATATAAATATTTAGTAGTTTTTTCATAAATCTAACAATATAGATTGAAAAGTTGTTAAAATACGACTTAGAGTAACAACGCGCAGCTCTCCTACATCGTTTTCAGCTGCTTGGTTCAATTCAAAGAACGAACCTCCTGGCCTAGGCGAGGGGGTACAGGGGAACGGTGGGGGAATAGCCGTTTCAACGTTGTTTTTCGCTGCAATCTAAATGCAGCGACTCCCGACTCTTTCCGAAAATAGCCGAAGCTGCAGTTCACAACAGTGTTTTGTAAAAAAAAACCTTACGCCTATTTTTTCCTTTACGTAGTTGGTGTTTGTTTACTTCTTTGATTTATAGGTTATGTCAGTTGTGCATTCTATGAAGTTCATGGATTAAGTTTGTGTTAGTGTGGACATATTATTAAATAATATTATTGCAGTTCAGTGTTGTTATTAGAATGAACAGCGTTACAGCTTTGCTAAGGGTAACTTTTCTTCTTTACCTCTTCAAGAAAAGTGTGCTATTAAAGTACACAGGTATTTGTGTCACTTCATTATTTTATGAGTCACTTTATGAACTAAAAACTTAAATAAACTAATTAATAATGTATCGGCTTCTATGTAAGACAATATTGTTCTCAATTTTCCATTTAAAATTAATATCTATATTCCAAACTATCATGAAAACTGTAACCCGATTCATCTCATTGCACGCTTTTGAGAGATGTCTTAAAACAACCAAATTTTAGTAAAAACAGGCCTAAAAGTAGAAATTCTTATGTTTAGTACTAAAAACAAATTTGCAGGACCCCCTTCCCGGTAGATTTGAACCCCCAATGTAATAATTTACCAGCCGCCACTGCAGAGTAAACCAGTACCTTTATCAATACTAACTAGAAAACTCATGTGCGTGGTGTAAATGCACGTGGGGGATTTTACAACAGTCCGTAATCAGAGGCCGAAGCGTCCGAAGCAGGCGTGAGTAGGCTGAGGTGTACAACAAAAATTCTACTAATATACAGCAATTCGTACACGTAAGCAGCTATTCAGCTTCAGCGTGGGTAGACCAATTTTCCAAATAGTTGATTGAAACCATAAAATGAATAATTTAATTTTGGAAATTCGCTCAACTCACGTCAGCGGTTCAGATGTGTGATCGTATTATTAGCGAAGTGAGCTATTGCAGTGGCCCTTATGGTAAGACCCAAGGTCTGAAGTAGCAAATGAGCACCGATCATGGTCCCCAGAACACGTTTTGGGGTGTAATTAAAAATCATATATTATATATATATATATGTATATGTGTTCGTACTCTAGCGGCCACATTTTAAGTCCGATTTGGTTCAAATTTGGTACACATGTTAGTTGTCTACGTCGCTCGGACGAGTTCGTTAGCCAAAAAAAAAATCCAACAATCGAAAGCACTTTTTCGACCGGAAGTAACTATTTTATGAGATTTTTCCTACGAGAATGAATTTGTTTTTGAGTTTTTTCTACAAATATAAATGTAGGATGTTATTCTGCACATTATGTTTTTTTACGCGACCTTATAGCTCGCTTGGTTCCCCCAAAATCGATCAAAGCGTAAAATACCGTACAAGTACCCGGTTCAAAGCCATGTGGTGGATTCTACCGCGGGGTTGGCGTGCGAAGCACGCAATGCGTTGTGTTTTGAAGATACTCCAAATATGCGGAATGGCGTGCGAAGCACGCAATGCTTTGTGTATTGAAGATACCTGGCCCTGGGTTATCTTCCCAGATGCACCAGGCGCGTCCACAGGTTGCTGATAGTGACACGACCAGCAATGGTCAACTGCGAGATAAGTAGGCGGTAGTCATCTCACCTTATGGTGGCTACCTTTAAAACCATTGGTTAGCTACCCAATCCCATGTATGTGGGCAACGGGCGCAACCCTTGGTAGAGTTAATGGGGTAGGGAAGCTAAACGAAAGTGATCCCGACGGTGACTCGTCCAACGTGGCTTGGGTAACCTTGCCGACACGAGTACTACGAGTGGAGGGTCCCTTTCATCCCTCCTTGCAGTAAAGACTTCCTCTGGGGGTTTAGCTCCCTGGAGAAGGTTAATTCTTTTAGGGGAGGGGGGTCAGCTTCCTGGTTGAAGGCCGCTGCACCAGCCATTGGCAGGGAAGCCTGCTCTGGGTGGTCGTAGGAGCATTCTCCGCAGAATTAAGCCTCACGAGTGCTGCCCTTAAAGCTGACAGGAGGCTACCCGATCCCATGCTTTATGGGTAACGGGCGCATCCTTGCGGCAGGGAGTGAGGTAGGGCTATGCGTAAGCATACCTGACGGTGACTCGTCCAACTGAGCAGAGGTATCCCTGCCGGCACGAGTACTACGGGGGAAGGAGTCCCACTGGGTATTAACCAGTGCCTTCCACATGGAGTTGGTCTCGTAGGGGCAGTGACCTCGCTGACAGTTAGGTGGCCCTGAAAGATCTCCTTTCCACACGAGTGGGTGTTGGTGTCAAGCCCGGACGGGATCACATACACCGCACCTAACACTTATTGTGTTAATCTCGATACTACTGTATTGAAGATACTTCCAATATGCGGAATGACGTGCGAACCATTTTGCAGCTATTCAGCACCGTCGAGAATAGACCTATTTCCCAAATTGTTGGTTGAAACCCTAAAACAAATAAGTTAATTTTGGAAATTTGCTCAACTCACGTCAGCGGTTCAGCTGCGTGGTCGAATTATTATTAACATCTCATGAAATAAAAGACTATGAGTACAAATAACTTTTTCTTACAGCTAATTAAAAAAAAGCGTTTTTGCACACTCACAGCAGTTCGTAAACTAATTATACCTCTTTGCTTTACTTTTCTAGCAAGGCGTGCGTGAAATAATACTTTGCAACCTAGGTTGTACTGTAAACTGGCTGATGTAGGCTATGTTTTGAAAATTATGATTGTTGTGCTGCTCTTGGCGGCACACATGTGAACTACAATCTGGAATATACAGAACATATGTGAACTAGATTGTACTGTTAACACGTTTTGTTTAGTAAAAAGATCTTTTCCAAAACTAAAACACTAATTTAAAATGCAGCTGTAGGAAAAACGTTGTGTATTACGGGTGCAACGTTTACTTAGTCCCCCCCCCCCAATAAACATTAGACGCATGAGGCGCAGCTGTTTATTGACGCCTAATGTGTATTTCATGTGACAAAATCAACTGTGCACCCTTGATAACTATAAAATTGTAATAAACAGAATGGTACGGTTAAAAAATCTGCAAAAACGAGAATCAAAAACTGAACCCTGGCGCTGCGGCACTACAAGGTGGGACAAAAGATATGAATCGGTTTTGAAGGGCTGTAGAAAAAACTACTCAACACGTTCATTGCTAAGGACGCACATGTGAACTTGACACTGAACACTATGAAAAGCGGCCGACGCACATTGCATTGCGTGCTGTATTGGGAGTATTCTCAATGCATTGCGCGCTTCGCACACCAACCCCCGAATTGGAAGTACTTTCAATACACAATGCATTGCGTTCTTCGTACGCCAACCCTTGTATTGGGAGAATTTTCAATACACAGAACATTACGTGCTTCGCACGCTAATTTTAAGCCTACGTGTGTCCGATTTAAAATAGTATATATATTATTATTACGTAGAAAGGCATTTCTACTCATTTAGGCTATAAATATAAAAAAGAAAAGGTCAGCTCCTAGCATAGGAAATACGAATTTTGCGTAGTAGTGAACGTGTTAAAGAAATACAACTTTTTTTTGTTCGAATCAGTAGGTAATCCCATTTTTTACATTAAGTTTTGAAAATTACACCAGAAAGATGGTGGTCTTCAGCAGCGATGCACTGATGAAGCAAATTTCTGAAGTTTTCCACTGCTTTTCGACACATCTCAATAAGTAAAATTCCTTGATTTCCTCTGTGGTTCTCATCTTGAGCTCTTCAAGATTGTGTGATCCATGTTTAAACACTTTTTAAAAAAATCGCAATTGCTCAAATCGGATGAGCGCCGGCCATCCCACATCGCCCGTCATAGAGACCAGTCACTCGGTGAACATTTGCCTCAATTTGACCGTTGAAACATGAGCTGTAGCCCCGACCTGTTGAAACCAAGACGTCTTGTTGTTTCCAAGATTAGTTTCCTCAGTTAGTTGTTGGCGATAAGGTTAAAAAAAAAGGTCTCCAGCATCGAAACATAGCGTACTGCAGTCACAGTTATGGTTCGGCCGTACTCCTAAAACAAATATGGCCCGATGCCCCCAAATTGAGATTTTGCGCACCAAACAGTCACTTTAGGAGAGTGGAGCGGTCTCTCGTAAAGTTGTCTTGGGTTTTCAACAACCCAACCCAATAGCGGAAATTAAGCTTGACCATAGCGCCAGACAGATGAAAATGAGCCTCGTCGCTACTGAAAACAGTTGTGGTTTTAGGGATTTGGTTCAGCAGTTCTTGACAAAGATTTACACAGATTTGGTAGTTAGGGGGCATCAGTTCTTGCACAATCATCATCTTGTAGGGATGAAAAAATAAGAAGCAAAATCCTCCTTAGAGATCGACTAGATATGCCCAAAGCAATTGCATGTTTACGTGCAGAGCATTTTGGCGATTGTTCAATAGCAACTCTTACTCTGTTCACATTTTCGGGTGTTCTCACAGTTGGGAGAACACCGAAACTAACCCAATTATAATTTACAGCGCACACAAGGAGTTCGCTGCTAGTATTCGTAGTTATCAGCACAGTGACGTCAGAGTGAAACTGACGGCACTGTGCCGAGATCAAAGAAACGGTTTAGCCCTTGTTATAGAGCCCTGAATCGGTATTCCCTCTGACTGGCGATCACAGAACGGCCATTTTCGAAAAAAAGTGCGCACTGCAAATCCACGATGCTCCTCGGTAAAAACCATGTTGCCTACTGATAACGGGAAAATGTAACGATCACAATGAGACTACCCCCACCGCAGGCCAACACTTGTCTCTTCAAAACCGATTCATATCTTTTGCCCTACCCTGTACATCAAGTAGGCTTTCTTTGAAATGAAATAAAGTCCTCCTTACAGTACAGTCGTACCGCCAATGTTTACACACGAGTAGTAAGGCTACACACGGAAGTCTATATATAACACGACATAGCGTCCACGTCACACGAACACATGTTAACAAGCCGCACAAGTCTGTAATATTTAGGTTATATTTACTCAGCACTAGGACTGACACCGCGCCTGTACTTTGTCCAATATTTCCGATTTACCGGTTCAAAACTGTGTAACTCGCAGAGTTTACGCAGGCCACGTGCGAGTTTGGGATTCTATTTTCGGCCGGGATATATTTGAACGCGGAAGAACATCATAACACATTTTTAATAAACAAACTGCGTCAACATTGGGTCTATCTGCCCATCGCCGCGTAATTGGACGAATGGCCCGAATCCCCAGACTTGGACCAAAAAGTAAAACTTGTTTCAGAGACATCCAGCTCTTAAAATTGATAAGCAAATCTTATCAGTGACTCTTATGGGAAACCTAAGGTCAGGATTGATAAATGAGCACAGATCATGGTCCCCAGAACACGTTTAAACGTTTCATTAAAAATTGTGTACATACAGGGTGATTTGTAAGTATGGAAATGGCTTTATATTGCGTAACTGAGACGTAATTGGCGGAAGAAGCTTATACGGATCTGCATAGTTTTAAAAATCCAATATTTTGGGGTTCTGTAATTTTTTTCCGCGATATTAGATCCAACTTTATGTTTTAAAATGGGTTGGTTGTCATTTGACACGTCATTTCAATGTGAAATTTCCAGGAATAAACAACGACTAAAGGTCGGGACACACATGACCGCACCGCACCACGGCCTAGTGTCGGCCAACACACGGCGGGGGAATAATCTAATGGAAACACGGTGCGCCCCCTATACGGCGATGTTAAGACTATTTCATAAGTATCCATTATAGTATTCCTCTGCCGTGTGTTGGCCAACACTAGGCCGTGGTGCGTTGCGGGCACGGTGCGGTCATGTGTGCAACGACCTTAACCCGTTGTTCAATAGATGCCGTCGTTTTCGTGTTATAAGCATTCAAAGTTGCAATTTTGGGGAAATGTGTTGGCAGTAAAAATTTAGAACACACTGCATAAACCATTTTATTGCACTTTTCAATCATAAAGTATCTAATAACTAAGTTTAAACGGTGGTAAGACATGATAATAATTAAGAATGTAATAATAATAAATAAATAATATTTTTGAAAGGAAGTCGGTGATAAAAAGACTGGAAGTTTCTTTTCGTTCTGAAAATGATACCAGTTGTTTATGTTGTTGGTTACAAGTGTGTTCTACCTTTTTTATTGCTAACAAAATGTTTCTAAAATTGCAACTTTGAGTGCTTACAACTCGAAAACGAAGGAATCTACTGAAAAACGGTTTACGCCGTGGGTTTTTTCTTGAAATTTCACATTGAAATGACGTGTCACGTGACCACCATCCCATTTAAAAACATAAAATTAAATGCAATATAAATGAAAGATGGCGGACAAAAATTCAAGAACCACCAAAATTATGGATTTTTAAAACTACGCACATCCGCATAAGCTCCTTCCGCCAAAAACGTCTCGGGTTCGCGGTATGGAATAAAGCCGTTTCCATACTTGAAGATCACCCTGTATCGCACTCTAACGAAAGCATTTTGATTTGGTCCATATTTTGACTTAATAGCAAACACAAACAAAGAAAATAAACGGTACCAGAAACTGGCACATACTGTCTCACAAACACATTTAAATTATTACCGGGCAATACATTGCGTGCTTCGCACGCCAACCCCCATATTGGGAATACTTTCAATACAGAGTGCATTGCGTGCTTCGCACGCCAACCTCCGTATTGGGAGTGTATTCAATACGCAATGCATTGCGTGCTTCGCACGCCAACTCCCGTATTGGGAGTATTTTCGATACATAGTGTATTGCGTGCTTCGCACGCCAACCCCGTGTGTAACCCCAACTGTGACTTCATAATTGTATTATAAAGTAGGAGAGGGGTAGTACATTAAAGTAGGAGAGTAACTAATAAATATTATTATTATTAGCTAAAGAGAAAACTATTCGATCCATTTCGAACAAATTCGCACCAAACATGTCAATTAGGCGTGTATAGAGTCACGAAAAAAGGTTTTGAAAAATTTTGAAAAACAACTTCCTTTTTGGCCAAAAAACCCCCGAAAATCAGATATTATTATTATTAGCTAAACGAAAATTTTTTGAAATATGCTGTTTTTTGCATATGGTAGGGTACGTTAAGCGCTACAAATAACACAAATTTAATCAAAATCGTTAGAGCCGTTTTTTTATAAAAAAAATAATAACTGATTTTTTGGGGGGTTTTTTGGCCAAAAAGGGAGTTGTTTTTAAAAAAATGTCAAAACCTTTTTTCGTGCATCTATACAGGCGTAACTGACATGCTAGATGCAAATTTTTTCGAAATCGATCGAATATTTTTCTCCCTAGCTTTGTATACATACAGACAGACATTTTGTAAAAATCACTTTTTTGGACTCAGGGGGTCCCCAAAACGGTTGTATGACAACACGACTGAATGCTACCTGGAACCCTTGGGGGGCAATAAAAATATTTGCAGGGTACGACATTACGACGTTGCCGAATCTCATTAGCGACTCAGTCGTAAAGTCGTAGTCTGCGCGAGGTCCCAGCCCCTAATCCCTCCGCGTCTACCTGCGAGGCTGTCTTAAAGAAAACTTTATCCATACCAGAACTGAGTTCATAGCTAGACAATATTTACCCCTTTAAAGTCACTTCACATATTTTGCCGATAACAGTATGATTATAATATTTGTATAATTATAATATTTCGTCGTATTATCACTTTATATAATTAGAATAAAAAAAACTAGAGGACTTACCTAAACTGTTTAGTCACAGTATTTTGCTGATAACAGTATGATTAAAATATTTGTATAATTATAATATTTCGTCGTATTATCACTTTATATAATTAGAATAAAAAAAAAACTAGAGGACTTACCTAAACTGTTTAATCACAGTATGTTGCCGATAACAGTATGATTATAATATTTGTATAATTATAATATTTCGTCGTATTATCACTTTATATAATTAGAATAAAAAAAAAACTAGAGGACTTACCTAAACTGTTTAATCACAGTATGTTGCCGATAACAGTATGATTATAATATTTGTATAATTATAATATTTCGTCGTATTATCACTTTATATAATTAGAATACAAAAAAACTAGAGGACTTACCTAAACTGTTTAGTCACAGTATTTTGCTGATAACAGTATGATTAAAATATTTGTATAATTATAATATTTCGTCGTATTATCACTTTATATAATTAGAATTAAAAAAAAACTAGAGGACTTACCTAAACTGTTTAATCACAGTATGTTGCCGATAACAGTATGATTATAATATTTGTATAATTATAATATTTCGTCGTATTATCACTTTCTATAATTAGAATTAAAAAAACTAAAGGACTTACCTAAACTGTTTAGTTACAGTATTTTGCATGAGAACATTGCATGTATTTTGCATGTATATGCATTGTAAATTTGCTGAGTACGCAGGGGTACGGGCTAAATATTATCACCACTGGCTGTCAAACCCTCATCAAGATTTACCCCGGTCAAGCCGTGCAGACTACGACAACAAGACTGAGCCCACTTGCAGCTGCACCACAGTCGTGTTGTCGTAGCCCTGCAAACCAGGTAAACCGATGACCCTTGGCAGTTTTATTGCACAGTCGTGTTGTCGCTTTACCCCCCAAAACGGACATATCCACAACAATCTTGACATCGATTTTTTTGGCGATCACTATACTATAGTATAGAGAACGGTTTGACTGAGTTCAAACTTGGCATGAAGCTTAACCTAACAATGACATATCTCAAGAAAAATAATCGATACTATCGAATCTTGCGTTTCAAAATGGCGGCTGTTTGAAAATTTCAAACCTAAATAACTCAAAAACCGTACATTTTAATAAAAAATGTC
>JAGFPH010017115.1:3480-18183 GCA_018207615.1 Philaenus spumarius
CTTTGATTTTAAAAAACATTAGTAAATATACATTCGACCTAAGTTCAATTTTTAAATTTATACCTAATCTAAGTAAATGTAAAAACAATTAAATTTTTGTTCAGTATTATCCTACGCCTTGTTTATTATTTATAATAATGTTTTGTTTCTTACTTCTGAGCTAGTAAAATATTTGAAAAGGCTGAAAGTTTCTATCATTTCTAGTACTTTTACAACCCTTGTTCATAAAAATGAGTTAAAATGTGTGTAACTAATCAGACAGACTAATCTATAACTACTTTATGTGATTTTTTTATAGTGGAAAGTGGGATAAAAATTGGAAATAAGTTGTACACAACAAATAAATCAATTGGAGAAATTTTACTTGGAAAGGCTGGTGAGTGTGGTATAAATAAATTAATAAATATATATATATATATAGGTTTATAAATTATAATTACGAGGGTCGTCCAGAAAGTAAAGAACGAATGCGCAGATCCCCCACTACTGCGATTACGTGCGTGGCTGCTTGCCCCTTCCTTTCTCTTCAGTGTGACTTGTGAGGTGAGTCTCGTTGCTGTGTGGTCACACTACTTGTTTTCGCAGCATTTTAAAATGGCGGCACTCGAAAATCCCGCCAAATGTGAAGTACAGAGTGTAATCCGCTTTTTGAATGCTCAAAAAGTTAAGCCCATTGCAATTTATAGGCAAATTAAAGCTGTCTATGGTGAAGATGCGATGAATGAGTCATCAGTAAGAAACTGGTGTATCATGTTTAACCAAGGAAGAACTAACGTGCATGATGAAGATCGGAGCGGGAGGCCATCACTAGTTACGGATGAACTGAAGCAAAAAGTTGAAGAAACAATTCAGGAAAATTGACGTTTCACTTTGACGACTTTACATGACTCTTTTCTATAAATTTCACGATCACTCCTACATAAGATAGTGACAGATCATCTTGGTTACAAGAAAGTGTGTGCTCGGTGGGTGCCTAAGATTTTGACGGACGACCAAAATGGGGGCAGACCTTGAATTTTTGCCTCAATATGACAAAGATGGAGACCAATTTCTTGATCGTATTGTTACGGGAGATGAAACATGGGTTTTGTATAAGACTCCAGAAAGCAAGCGTCAGTCAATGGAGTGGCATCACACAAATTCGCCCTCAAAACCCAAAAAGGAAAAACCATTGTTGCAGACTCGCAAAGTCATGGGCAACGGTTTTTTAGGACCGAAAGGGATTAATCCATGTGGATTTCATGCCACGAGGTGCAACAATAAACTCAGAATCCTACTGTGAGACTCTTCAACGACTTCGTCGCGCCATCCAAAACAAGAGGCGTGGAATGCTGTCGGCTAAAGTTTTTTTCATTCACGACAATGCCCGGCCTAATGCCTCAGCACGAACGCGGCAAGAACTCCAAAGTCTGAAGTGGGGAATCTTTAGTCATCCTCCCTACAGCCCTGACCTCGCACCTAGTGATTTTCATCTGTTTCCAAAGATGAAGTAATTTTTGGGTGGAAAACAGTTTGGAAATGACGATGAACTTAAAGAAGCAGTGATAATATGGCTCAAATCTTTCGCGGCTGATGAGTATAACATCGGAATAGAGAAACTGGTCCCACGTTACAACAAGTGTCTCGACAACAATGGGGATTAAGTAGAAGAGTAGAATAAGGTACTGTGGCTGTGTAAATAAAGTTTGGTGTTGATATCTTTTGTTTTTATTTAACCATGCTAAAACGTTCTTTACTTTCTGGACGACCCTCGTATGTATTTGTTATTACTAAATAAAACAACTCTTAGTTAACTATAAAACATTAAAATTGCTCAGTATACATTTTGAAAATTCAGAACTAAATTAGAAAAACTGAAGTAAGAACAATATTATTACAGCAGAACCTCGGTTATCCGAATTTCCGGATCAACCAAGGAAAATTACTTGTCAAAATCAATTCTGTTAACTTAAAAATAAATTAAGCGAACTGAATTGATTTCGATAAAGAATTCATAGCTTGAAAGGATTTCTCAATAAGTAAATTTATAATAAAAACTTTTGCGTTAGATTGAACAGAAAGAAAACAAAACTGTCGTTTGCCTTGTACATCCTGAAAACATTTCCGCTCCTTACCCAACACAATAGTACGGGTGATGTTTAGCGGACAGGTAGTATAGTGAATGACGAAGCGGTCTTGGTCCTTTAATACACTCCCCTCCTCGCAGCATCATATTTAGGACTTACCGTAATTCCCACGAGTCGTTTCTTCCCTCAGCTACTGTATTTTGTTTGTACTGTTTTTAATCGGTGTCAATGTTAAACTTTGTGAATGAAAGTGTCACTACGAGTGGAAAGCAAAAGCGTGTGTTGTTCGTCTGTAAATAAAACATAGGAAGCAATTAAACGATCAGATTGATTCCATTACATCCAAGTCACTTCTGTATTACATTAGAATTTTTCTGTCTTGTGGCTTCGTTTGTTTCCTGTTTATCCTGTTTATTAAGGAAACAAATGAAGTCGCAACTACTGGTACTATAGGTAACAATATAGGTATAGTTTACAGTTATTTATTGATTAGATGGAGGTGATTCAATAAGAAAAGTTTCACATGATTTTTTATTACAGTAGCTTACCGTATCCAATTTCTTTCATTTGAGTACATTATCAAACCTTCTTTGTTCATTTAAAACTGTATTACTTAAAGCCAGTAAATTTTGAAGTGAGTATGGCTACAAATTAGCCTATAACGACGTAAATGATGCGGGAACTCACACCTCAATGATTTTCTCACGTCCTACCGTATTATCCGAGGTTTGCTCGGTCCCAATTAACTTAGATAATCGACATTCTGCTGTATTTCCAATTGTACTTTATAAAGGAATTTAAAATGTCTTTACCTCTTTTAGTAATTTAAGAAATATCCTGAAATAAAGACATTTATGTATTTGTTCGCAGAGAATAAAAATAAGATATTGTTTTAAGTAGCCTATAAGATTTGGCTTTTTAGAAAAATATAATTATTTTAAAATGTTGGAAATTCAGTTTCAGAAGTTAACAATAAAACAGTTGAACAGGAAACATGGGCAGTTGACAGAGATCTTAAAGACCATTACGTACGTCAAACATTATTTTTATTAATTAAATTACATTTATAATGTAGGTAATGGAAAATTTCTATTTATCAAAACAATAGAAATTTCAACTAGAAATAAGAAATATTATTTAGAAGCCTCGCTAGCATGAGACAATGTTTGTGTTTGTTTTTAAGCAAATCTCGGAAAACTCTTAAAACTGTTTTCAACGTATCACCACTATCTGATATCTCCCACGATTCTCTCTCATACATTCTAAGGAATCTTAGAGTACCTGACTCCGAAGCTTGAAGCTTAAATAACCTAGTGAAGTCCATTTATGTAGTTGGAATATTAAAAGGTTTATAACAGTTTGGGGATGCGCTTGCAAATCCATACTGGCTCCCTTAGATGTCATCCAGAGATCTGTTAAAAATATGGCGCTGCGTACACCAAATTTATATGTCGCTCTATTTATCTTTTTATTTTTATCTCGGGTTCTACTTCTGATTCTTTTTTAAGGGTATTTTTGTGTGGGCACTCCAGTGACGATCTAGTGCTCATCTTATTTATAATTTTTGTCCATTTTAAAATTGTGTTTTTGCTTCTTCTTTTTTCTCTCGCTCTTCTTTTCCCATAATAATTATTTATTGTAAAGTTATGTCATGCACGACTCGTGTCCACGAACAGGCCTCATATCTATGTGGGCACTAATCCATAGATGTGTATTTTGTTTAATTACTTTTCTGTAAAATTGGATTTATGTAATAAATCAATATTCTGGCGATGATAGCGCGTTGTAGCTTTTCCCTTAAAAACATTCTACACCTAAATATAGTTCGTTTGCCATCTAGAATAAAGCTGATGTTAAAATAATTCTTATCCAATTTCGTTCTATAAATACCTCTACAAGGCCATCTTTAACTTTAACCTAACTTAATGCCTTTACCCTCAAAACCCTTTTCCAACCTTCTTTAGCGTGGTACCAACATATTACTGCGATATATCGCTGCAGTTCTTATCAGCCTAACTAAATACACAATACATATTTTGACCCAGAACTCAGGCTTCTATTTACAAACTCAACTTTATTTCCTTAAAATCCTAATATAAATATCTATTTTGTTTTCTCTCAACATGTTAGCCCACAGATTGGAGAATTTTACCAAACTTGCATTTTGCCTTGTATCCAATCCTGAAGTCACTTGTTAATTACCACACTTTCGGGTAACCCATCTTCAGATTGCATAGAAAATGAAATAAATCCGTCCATCAGGTCGTCAAATACATTTTAGAAGCCACCACACAAAACAAAAACCACAATCAACATTACAAAACACATTAAAACACTTTCAAAAAAACTTTTAAAAACATGGATTAGGCCTAATCGCGCTGACCTGTCGTGGTAAAGTTTAATGCGACTGCCGTGACGAGGTTTGGAGTCTATTCCTTCCCTTACGCCATAAAGCAAAGGCCCTTCGAAACAAAGTAGGAGGCGTTGTACCTAGTCAATTAATTGATAAATATCTACTTAGACATCAATAAAAAATAGCCTTTGACGTCCAAGATCTATAATAATACAATAATTGATAATGTAATAGCAATACAATTTATTGAACGTTTTATAGATATTTTTATTTAAAATACTTATTGTGGCCATACGTTTCCCAACAGTGGCTTAAATATTTATTTCTTAGTTGAATGTGACGCACATCTTTGTGTAGTTATTTTAATTTTGAGGGGACATAAGTAGAGAAGGTGCCAGTTACTTAAGGGCGACTATGGAAATTACTATTTTGACTTAATCTGAAACTTCGCACTTCACTGGACCTCAAAATGTAAATCAGAATCGTAAATGACAAGTATTATAAAAAAAAAAAAGAAATAAACTGTCTCACAAATGCAACTTTATGATTAGTTTATGTTCTGCTATTTTTATTATGAACTTGGGCTTCACTTACACTAACCAATATGAATTCAGAAACTTCACTTTTCACTGGTTCTCAAACCGAAATCGGAACCGTTGTTGTTCTGTTATAAGGTCGTTGAGAGGGGTTTGTTCACACGATTTAAAAAAAGGGGAATTTCGCTTATTTTCATTCAATAATTTCATAAGGTGTTATTTTTTGAGGTAATCCTCAAATAGTAATATTATTTTTAAACTTCAGAAAAAACTATACGGGCTATAAGCAGTGTAAAAAGCAGAATCTCTTGTAAGCCTCTTTTCCAAAAATATAAAATACTTCTATTAGCATGCACTTATGTCCTAAACTGTGTTAGATTTGTAAGTAAAAATGTGACGTTGTTTAATCAAAATTCAGACTTCGACCGTTACAACACTCGCCACAGTAATTATTTTTTAACTAAACCCCACCACCTAACTTTGTCCCATTAAGGAGTGGAATGTATGGGTATTACCCTATATAATATGTTACCAGAGAAAAAAAAAACCTGTATTAGGATATCCAGGAATAATGTAAAATGTTTGCTGCTTTTGAGAATGTATTGTAAGACGAATGACTATGTTGTGCAATCATGAGCTGTAAATTCAACAGAAAGATTGAACAGAAAAAAAATTGTATATCAAATTTACTCAATTGTTGTATTATTAAGACTGCGTTAGAATTTTAAAATGTGAATTAGTGTAATTTTTCTTGTGATATGTACATTTATGGTAGATGATATTCATGTAACTTCCATTTTTTTTATGGCACATTGTATTGGTTGTATGTCTTTGATTTTTGTTTTTTTGTGTGGTTATTGTTTTTTACACATCTTGTTAGTATATGTGTCACTTGTCTAATACGAATATATATTTGTCAAAAAGACTAATAAAAGATTGAGTGATTGAAAAATAAATTTAAGAAACTACGAGAGAAATATAACTTCATGATAGTTGAAGTTCAACCATTTTTATTTACGTCAACTAGGCCTATACTGAGACCAACCGTAACAAAATATCGTATTGGATGCAACAATATTTGTGTTACATCATTGTCAGATATAGTTTTCTACAATACTCTTATCAAATTCAATTTGCACAACTATCGTTAGCATATGTTCACATTTGGCAATGGTTATAAGATCGAATTATGCGGTAGATTAAAGTTCCTGAATCTTCACTAGCTTGCAGTTTTATTTCACAAGTTTAGTTTCTCTCGTAATTCCTTTTACATTTTATCAAAGGGGGTTTAGATTTGCGTAGTTTGGGATGGTAAAGTGTTTCAAAATATGTGAAAAATATTTGTTTCCGTGTTCATGGATTTGATGCCAAAGACAAATACCGTACTACAAATTGAGTAATAGGAGATTTGTAAACATAATTCCTCCCTCCATAAGTCACGTCACATTTCGGAAGGTGCCAACCGGCTTCACCAGACTCGCCTGACAATACAATGTTATACAATGTTCATACCCAATTTCTGATACCCGTCGAAAGTGCATCTTGCTTTGCAAGAAGTTAGCCAATCCACAGAGTCTGTTATCACCTTGGCATTACTCTGAAAATTCTTCTTTTATCAATAAAGTGAGGATATGAAAAGCTACTTACATAAACAGATTTGATTAAATTTATACTTAGAACTAATGTAAATTACTGGTAAAGTGTTCGATGTAATATAAAAACTATCCACTTTATGAATTAAAGTGCAATTTTGTTTAACAGGACTTATTGGGAAGAGTTGAAGAAGAATTAAAGCAAGCCATAAATACCAACTTAACTTCTGTAAGTAAAGCTTAATTAATATTATATAGTTTAACTACAATCCCATTATGGAAAATTTGAGCCATATTAAACTACTGATAAATGTTTTTGTTTATTGACACTATCAATAAACAAATAATAACTACCCTCAGTTACCCTCGTCAAGATTCATAAGCCTGTTAAACTTAAGACTCTTTTTGACAAGGTTATCTTGGGGTATGGTTTGTCCTTCATTCAATTTGCCAAAGGTTTCATAACTAATCTGTTCGAGCCTCTCTCACTCACAGATTAGGTGTTCTGTGGTTTCCTCCTCCAAGCCACATTTATTGCATTTAGGATTTCCAGTAAAAATGTCCAGGTTCTAAGGTGGCCATGTCCTGTGATTAGAGCGATCGCCTCCTTTACCTTGCACCTACTCAATGACTGGATGTCGGATGCAATTTGTCTTGATGGACCAAGAAGTGGTAATTTGCTCATCCTCAATCCTGGGATGCTCCTCCACCTCCTTCCATGATCCAGTCTTGTCCCGTCGTAACACACCTGCGCAGCTGCCGGATCGGGTATGCCACAGAAAGGTTGAGTCCTGTGAATTCAGAAGCCGATGCCTTCTTTGCCAGCTTGTCTGCACATTTGTTTCCATCTATTCCAACATGCCTTGGTACCCAACAGAGTCTAACCTTCTTGAGACCCGCAAGCTGTTTCACGGATTCGATGCGTTCCCAGACTAGTTTTGACTTGAACTTATTGAGCTCAGCTGCATGGCTGTCTGCATATATGCAGATTTCTCAATTCTTATAACCGAGTCTAAGATTCTCTCTGGCACATTCCAGTAGAGCTGTAATTTCTGTTTGGAATACTGTTGGGTTTTCCCCCATCAGCAGCACACATTCCTGCCTTGCGTTTCCACCACAGATTCCTGCACCCGAGCTCTCCTTTTTTTTTTAGCCATCCGTATACCATTCTAGGTCACACTCAGGAAGGGGTCTCCTTAATTCTGACCATTTCTCGTGATCCAGAATTACAACTCGGAAAGGTTTTGAGGAGTACTTGATTTTCATGTTTTGAGAGATCATGTCCATTGTCCAATCTCTGGCAACCAATTTTGTTATTCCGGAGTGACCCGAATTCCTTGAGCAATGTGTCTGGAGTTCCTCACATTGAAGGCACTAAGAACTTTTCCTCGCTGCTGCCTTTAAAAAAAGGTCCAGCGGACGTCCAATCACTGCCGCAGATGATAAACATCACAAACTTGTAGACGATTTGATTCAAAATGACTGCCGAATCACTCAAAAGCGTATCGCAAACCATATTGGAATATCCAAGGAATGTAACAGGCTTCGTTATTGAACAATTGGGATACCATAAAATCTGTGCACGATGGGTACCACGCCATCTCAAAGACGAGAACAGACAGAGTCGATTGGAATGCTGCAAGCAACTATTCCGTATCCATCAGTACGATCCGGAAGAGAAAAGAGAGAGAAATATGGACATCCTTTTTCTCCTCAGGTGAAAAAGTTCAAAAGCAAAAAAACTTCTGTTGACTGTGTTTTAGTATGCTCACCGAGTTTATGTGACCGAGTTTATCTGAAACGAGGCGTAATGGTAAATTCTTCTTGGTACATAGAGATTCTAAAACACCTCCAACATTGAGTTTGTCGTGTTAGAGGTAGCCTGGCGCCAATAATCTTGCAACATGACTACGCTCGTCCACACACCTGAAGTCCGCAACTGAAGAGGCTCTGCAAAACCTCAAGTTTGAACTGATTCCACGCTCCCCTTACTCCCGCGATATTGCGCCTTGCGATTTTTTTTCTCAACTTAAGAGAGACCTCAAGGGAAATCAATACACCTCGGACGATGAGGTCCGAGCTATCAAGTCCTGGATTCGAGAGAAGTCGGAAGAATTTTTAGTGATGGAATGAAAAAAACTTCTTACACGTTCGGAGAAATGTTAGTCTTAACGGTGACTATGTTGAAAAATAAATATATGATTTTGAAGCTTAAGAATTGTGCTTTAATGCACTTTTTGCTATTTCTTTTTGTTCGTGTTCTACAAGCACGTGCGCATTACGTTTCAGCCTACCTTCGTAGAATAAAAATTGAACGCAAAATCTCACAAGAAATACGTTTATTTGCTCTAACCAAGCAGTCAATTATAGTTTGATTTTTGTAGGTCGTGCAATACTGAAGATGGTGACATTGTCGTTGAAACCAGTTTGAGTAAATAAACGTATTAGAAGTGAGCCTGTGTTCCAGTTTTAATCAATCAAGTATATCTTCTCACAACTCGTGCTCAATATTTATGTACCATTGTATTATTTACGTTAACATAAAAAAAGCCACTTTCTTCATTACTGTATGGGATAGTAAAATAAACGCTAACATTAACGTGATATCTGAAACTACAAAATAAACATACAGCCCACTTTTTTATAGGATTTTAAACAGTAATAATTCAAATTGAATTCCGACTTCGGTAAAATTAAACTAAGAAATATTATTGAATCGCAACTCAAGGTTGAGGTGTATTTTGATTACTTATCAAAAGGCAAACATTTTATGCGGGAAGCGGACGTTACAGAACGAATCAAACTAATTTCAAATGAGAGTCGGAAACTGAGAAGCAACATTTTTACAATTTATTACTTGTCGTGTCCAATTTAAAACAATGTGCAGCGATTACTCTTACGGACGGTTTTGGATTAGACAACACAGGTCTAACAACAAATAAACTGTTAAGAACCGGCAACTTTTCATTATTCCTCAAAGTAAGAAAGAAACTCCATTGCCCTAGACAACAAATGGTATCTACAAACTAAATATAAATAAATAAATATGGTTTTAAAATGATCCATAACTTACATTATATTGTTAATAATAGCATTTAAGTAAACAAATTTTATTTGTTTGTTTTGCAGGAAGAAATAGAAGAATACAGGACTTTGTACAACATAGCAAAAACCATGTTCTACAAACGTTTCAACTATATCGCCACACTGTAAAGGTAAATTAAAACGTATTAATCATATTTTATATTTTTTAGCGATTTCCCATAGGAATGATGAGCTATTGCAGTGACCCTTATGGTGAGGCCCAAAGGTGAGTAGTAAATGAGCACCGATCATGGTCCCCAGAACATGTTTTGCGGTGTCATTAAATAATATATACTGCAAACTCGTATATATATGTGTTCACACTTTAGCGCCCGCATTTCAAATCCGAATTGGTTTAAATTTGGTACACACGTTGGTTATCTACATCGCTCGGACGAGTTAGTTAGGCAAAAACATCCAACAATTGGAAGCACGTTTCTTGACCAGAAGTAACAATTTTTGTAGACTTTTCGTATTAGAATTAATGTTTTTTTGGGGAGGATTTATCTAAAAAAATAAATGAAGGATATTATTCTGCACATTTTGTCTTTTTTTCATGGCTTTATAGCTCGCTTGGTTCCCCCAAAATCGATCAAAACGTAAAATACCATAAAAGTACCCAGTTCAACTATACCTGGGGATTTTACCGTGGAGGCATCTTCTGATCCGAGGCGTAATTTGTAAGCTGCGAGCGAAGCAAAGCGGTCCACAACCCGAGACCGCAGGGTCGAGCATGTGAGCGTGTTAGTCTAAGCCGGAGACTGATATATTTTGCACTCACAGGCAGCTAATCAGCACCTTCGTGACTAGACCAATTTCCCAAATAGTTGGTTGAAACCCTAAAACATAATATATAATCTTAGTTTTGGAAATTCGCTCAACTCCCATCAGGGGTTCAGGTGCTTCGTCAAATTATTTTTACTTTTCAGCATTCTTCAACCGAATTCGAGTTGATCATTAGTCACTCGATCTATCAGCAGCCTATATTTAATAGCGTTGTTAGACGAATTAAAATTCAAAGGTGAGCATTACCACTCGAAAAAATTTATTTTATAAAATCTAATTAAAACTAACATAATAAAATGTTAAATCTGACATTTTATGAAACACAAAACAACACGTATATCTAGATATTACCAATCACAGTGAAACTATGCAGAAACAGTTAATACTATCAATGATATGGAATCATCGCACAGCATCATTTATTTGCGAAACCTTACGAACATGTTTTAATTTTGAACACTCTGAATGAAGTCTATGTTGCGGCACAACTCCCACTTCCACAAACGGACCGTTGAACACGATTGAGCGCAATCACTCTAGAAACCAGCCAGGCCAAATACGATTGCATTAGTCACCCTTGTAAGCAGCAACATTTTTACTAATGGTGGCCTTATTTTCGCCATATGTACTACAACGGACAAAACTCGTTGTAGGTCTTGAGTTTAAATTTGCAATTAATTTTGTAAATTTGAATAATATGGACTTGCCGGGAGTTAAAGCCAAATGTAGGTCACGAGATCAGCATGTATACGCGGGCGGTCTGTTATCGGGTAGAATTAAACTTTTGGACCCTGCCTGTCTGAAAAGGATTGGGAACTTATAAAAATTACTTAAAAGATTCCTACGGGAAGCCAAAATCCAAGATTTGAATAAAAAATAAAAATCTTCGGGAAATGCATTACGCTAACCGCGGGTGTATTTACTGCAAGATTAGATATTAAAAAATCATAAAGTTACGTAAGATACGAGCTTTCAAAGTATGAGAAAATTTTCAAAATTCCTCTAATTTAAAAAAGAAAAAGTTTTTTAGGCTTTTCTTAAAAAGGCCTAAAATAAAGGTGAAATAAGTTTTAGCGAAATTTTGTCATATAAAAAAGTTAATGGTAATTCATAAAGTTTAAAGGATAAAAAAGTAGGTTAAAAATAAAGTTTTTTAAATTCTAACTAAAACAAGTTTTAGTATTGATAAATGTAATTCATAATGTAAAAGAAAAACTAGAAAATTTATAAAAGGAAAAAGGTGATAGAATTTGCACCTTCACAGCTAATGGAAAATTTAAACTCAAACTTTTAACAATTCAAAATAGTAAATAGTATGCAAACGAAGTAGTTATGTAAAAATAATCCAGTATTTGAAATATGTTTCGGGAGTAAAGTAAAACCCTAGTTTGTGAAAAATCGTTGAAGTCCCTAACCTCACAGTAAGACAACCAGAAGCAGAAAGGAGATGAAAATCCGGCTAGTGAATGAAAACCAATGGACAAGAAAAGTGGAAAAAGAAAAACCGAAAGAAGTGTAAAATTAAGACTTTTCCGGGAAAAATCGCCGCGGAAAAACGCGCGCGGGTCGTGTACGCGAACCAGGAGTCGTACGAACGTCACTCGAGTTCGTGTGGAAAGGTAACAACGAGCTGAGGAAAATGAGGTCAGTTTCAGGAAAATCGGAAAAACCCTGGAAGAGTTACATGGAAAAAGGATTTCCATAGCACAAAACTGAGGGAAGTCAGATAAGAACGCAAGACAGTAGAGGGGAGGTCCAAAGACAAGACCGATGGAAGGAGAACAGGGTGACCAGTTTACGAAAAGGGGCGTACTCAAAGAAACAATAGAAACTTAATTAAAACAAAGGCTAAATCATGTTACAAAATTATGAAAAAATTATAATAAAATTCAGGATGAAAAGTTACGTAGACTAGAAGTTTGAAATTGGCGAAAAAATGGATTTTAAAGCATTATGGAAATACAGTGGTAGAAAGCTTAGGTTGGCAATGAAATAGTGCCGAAAAACCTTATATAAACGATTGCTCGGGGAAACTCGGGAAGCTTATTATTTTTCGATGTAACATCACGCATCGAGGATTATTATTTTTTCGATGTAACATAACGCATCGAGGCTTATTATTTCTTCGACGTAACGTAACGCATCGCGAGGAGGATTATTACTTTTTCGATGTAACATAACGCATCAAGCCTTATTATTTTTCGATGTAATGTAACGCATCGACAGAGCATTATTAGTTTTTCGATGTAATATAACGCATCGAGAGCAGATACTTGTTTTTTATAAAATACTTTAGCGTGCTAGAAGCTGAGTATTTTCTTCGTTAAACTTAAAATTTTTATAACAAGTAAGAAGAAACGGCATTGCGGTTATCATCTGGGATGCAGCAATAGACACCGCATTAACTCTACAAGAACTTCCGTGGCAACTTAGTCTATACAAGTTGGCCTAACTTGGGATTTTCTGGAAGAAAAACATAGCCTACAGGACAGCTGATACATGGAGTGATTCGTATAGCTTCCAGACAGGACTCCAGGACACCACCAGGCGGCCACTAGGACATGCAACTGTAGCTACGAGGGAATAGACGAACCGGGATTGCAGACACGGCATCACCACATCCATCTTTAAGAAGACATCCATCATACATCCAGACAACCCTACAGGACACCACCTTCACCCACAAGACAACTCTATCAGCACGCAGAACATCTGTAGCTTGTCATCACTAGACAGCGTTCGCGGATTTCACCACAACGTCGCGACGCCTGGACAAGTGTGAAAAGGTCGGTAGAAGCGTAAAATACGTTAGTCCCCATTAAATTGCCTGAAGTAAATTCAAAAAAATTTATTTTAAATACTGGGTTACTTAGGATGTTAGATTAAGAAATTTGTAATTAATTAAAGAAGTAAATTCATTAAATCGTAAATTCAAATTTTCATTAAAGTATAAATTACATTAAATTGAGTAATAAAATATTAAAATAAACTATAATAAATTAAGAGATTAGTTCTGCCTTATAGTTTTAAAAAGTTATTATTTTATTTGAGAAGAAAGTTATTATTTGGTTTTATTTGAAAAATATTAAATACAAGAATTTTGTTTTATGTTTAAAATTAGAAAAAGGAGATTATTAAAATTTTATTTTGTTTTATAAAAGGTTATTATTTACAAAAACACCTAATATTCAAAAATCCCAATAGTTTATGAATTTTAGATTAAAAATTGATAAAGTGAAATTTCATAAAATAATTGCAAGCACAAATAAGCAATTTACAAGGTTAGTTCCAGTGTACTCACTCTTCAGAGGTTTACAAAAAGTAAAATTATTAACTTGTGTTCTTACTGAGCTAAAATTAAAAATAAATTACTGGAAGTATAAAGTAAAGTTTTTGTCAGAATAGTCAGTGAACTGAATATTCGACACGTAGTTATTTCACCTAGGCCAAACAAAGTGAGATTGCCTATAAGACTTCCAGTAGGTGGAAATAACTTATTCTCCAACGAACAATTCCTCTAAAAAAGGTTATTCGTTGTAGAATTGGCGTCCCGAAACGTGGGACCCGAAATATTCTAAAACGAACAATTCAAAAAAATTCAAAACTAAGGTTATTCGTTGTAGAATTGGCGCTGCCAACGTGGGGTTCGACGCGTTGCAGTTGTGGCCAAAACAAATAATTCTACAACTTAATTCCTCTAAAAAAGAATATTCGTTGTAGAATATAACACATACATTTTGCTTAAAACTCCAATATAATAATCAATAGATAACGGAAGTTGGACAAATGCTTCCCTGTTTTCGAGCCATTCAACTAAAAATCATGTTTTCATCTTGTAAGTAAAAGAAAAATTTAATTGACAACTTTAGATGAATTTTTAAACTATTCATTCTAAAATTGTTTCGTCCTGGTATTGCACACCCTTAATTAATTCAGAGGTTGACATTTAGTTACCACATTTTTCAGAAATTACTAAATATTTATAGAAGATGTTTTCAAGTATTGTTGTTTTAATATGTCTAATTAAAGTTTAACTTAGTCCATCTGTTTCTTTGAATGTTGGTCTGTCTGTTTAAAAAAATTGAAGCTACTTAAACAGTAAAGTTGTCTTCAACATCCGTTTGTATAATTATAATTAACAAATTTTGTTAATTATATTTAATTTGTTAGTTATATATTTGTATTAGTTAACTAATACAGTGATATTAGATCTTTTAAAGACTTTAAAGACTTAGTATACTACTAACTCATTAAACTCGGACCAGAAATACATTTTGGACTTTTTT
>JAGFPH010017116.1:0-14001 GCA_018207615.1 Philaenus spumarius
ACAGTTTACGAACAGTTTTCTAAGTCCGAACCACCGACAGTTCGTTCAATTTTAGAAATTTTGAAAGTAAAAGATCCGGAATTCGGCTATTATGTAAGTTCATGTAGAAGCATGTTGAAAGCCCTTGGGTTCAAATTTAAAACTGGCTGTTAAAAACTTCCTTCAGATGCAGATTTTCACCATCACAACGAAAAGCAACAAACAAACTGAACTATGGTTGAAGACAGGGCAGGCATTTAGGCTACCAACAAAATACCTACAACATGACTAATAGATAACGGGGTTTTCAGTATCACTCGGCAATATTTAAATAAGTTAAGCGACAACTGTTATTTCGGTCGTTACGTTATACGTCATAGAGAACTGTGATTCAAATTGTTTTTTATTCGTCTAAGTAAGACGAAAAAAATGAGACGTCATTCGATAATGTAGGCCTAATGTATCAATTGTTTGCAAATTATAGTGTACAGAATTTCTTGGAATATTAGTCGATGCCGGCAGTCCCCCGGTTGATCGCTTCTAACAAAGGCATTGTTTGTTAATAGGTGATTAGGACGGTCCGTTCTACCTGAGGGGTGTCTCTCTACGTTTTGAGGCAACTATACAGTTTGTGTTGTCCGAGGCTACTCAATTGCAGGGCTTTGAGCAGTCTTCCACTTATATTAAACTATTCCAGACTATTAAACAAAACAAAAATATAATAACCCAAAGGAGGGGGCTGCAGCCCCCACAGATCTCCCCCTGGATCCGCCAATGAAGTGTTTATGGTTTGACTTTATGTTTAAGGCGAAATTTAAAAAAATAATCACATTTAAGTTTCGCATAACGCCTACAATTATACACCAAATGGCGGACCATTGCGTTTTCGTACAGTAATTAGTCCGGATAATGATGTACCGCTATCTATAAATAGCTTCTACCGACAGAAAGCATGGAGGTCAATCCACTGGACAGAGAAGGACGCGACCAAATGTGAAAACCGGTTGTACAGTCGATTCAAAACATAAAGTACCTGTAAGCGACTACCTGAGTGATTGAGAGAGTGTCTGCACGCCGACAAGTTCTGCCACCAGCGACCTTAGAACGAGACAATTAACTTTGGGCGGTTTATTCTAGTTCTACTTTTCAAGAATAAGCGCCATCACTATTTCCCCTTATTAGCGAATTCCCATAGGACAAATGAGCTATTGCAGTGGGCCTTATAGTGAGACCCCAAGGTCGGGAGTAGCAAATGAGCACGGATCATGGTCCCCAGAACAAGTTTTGGAGTGTCATTAAAAGTCACTCTAGCACACTCTAGCGGCCGCATTTTAAGTCCGATTTGGTCCAAATTTGGTACACATGTTGGTCTTCTACGTCGCTCGGACGAGTTCGTTAGCCGAAAAAATCCAACAACCGGAAACACGTTTTTTGACCGGAAGTAACTATTTTTTGAGATTTTACTACGAGAATTAAATTTTTAAAGATTTGTCTAAAAATACAAATGTAAGATGTTATTCTGCACATTTTGTTTTTTTACGCGACCTTATAGCTCGCTTCGTTCCCCAAAAATCTATCAAAACGTAAAATACCATAGAAGTACCCGGTTCAAAGTACGGTGGTGGATTCTACCGTGGGGTTGGCGTGCAAAGCACGCAATGCATTGTGTATTGAAGATAATTCCAATACGGGGGTTGGCGTGCGAAGCACGCAATGCACTGTGTATTTAAGATACTCTCAATACACGGAATGGCGTGCGAACCATTTTGCAGCTGTTCAGCACCGTCGTGAATAGACCTATTTCCCAAATTGTCGGTTGAAACCCTAAAACATGGGCCTATAAACTTAATTTTGGAAATTTGCTCAACTCACGTCAGCGGTCCAGCTGCGTGGTCGAATTGTTACTTTTGTTACTGAAAATAAGTTACCTAAACTGTGTATATATCTTGTGTTACACAACAAGACATATCTGAACCGCTATGATTTTGGGGGGCTTGAGGGGGGCGTTAGCGGTTCAGCTGCGTGACGGATTTATCTTAGATCAGTCGCTGCCATAACGAAATTTAATGCTACTCGAAAAAAGCGTTCACACACAATTACAGTAAGCTGACCCCGATGACAATGTAAAATCATAAATTAGAAGGGTCATGTAAAGAAGTTTGTTTGTGTTTTTTAAAATCCGTTACAACTAATTAAACTGACCTAATTAGTTGTGTTGACCTTAGATAAAACACGACGGTGAACGAGAAGCGGAGTTTTTATGATTTTATATTGATAGGTTGCAGGCCACATGAGAATTGTACAATGTACATGTGTTCGCACTCTAGCGGCCGCGTTTTAAGTCCGATTTGGTCCAAATTTGGTACAGGGGGAGACTTGCACAGTACCGGACACTGCCCAGTGCTGGACAGAGCTTGTTTCTTAAAGATGCTAATAGATGGCAGATAGATGAAATATACCACACAAAGCCCTTTATCACTTAAAGTCGTTGTACAGTTATTAGCTTTGTCGCGTCAATTTTGTCTGAGTAATTCCCGAAAATAGTGTTTTTGTCCAGTTGGGTGCTTCCCGACGATAGATTTCAGCTTCTGTTCTGTGAGACTTGGTGAATAGAATGAGTTTAACTATTTTTTGTGTTAACTCCACTTTCATACTGAATAGGAAGCAGTAAGTGAATTTTAATTTAAAACGTTAGTTTACGGTTTTGAATTTAAATACTTCCCCTGGACAGAAAACACTTTCCCAGTATCGGACACTAAAACTATTGTGTTAGACCCTTCAAAGATGCGTACGATGAAGCCTGTCCTAGATGGGTGAACAAATCAATATATTGCAGATTTGGTTAGGACAGCTTTTATGGCTATATGCAGGATGCAGCTTTCAAAGTCTGGTTTTTCAAGTACTGGGCTCTATCCGTTGAAGAAGGACGTATTTATAGGTTTGGGCTAGCTTGCTGCATCTCATTTCTCTCAAGTCAATGAAGCTCTCACAAGATCCACAGTTTCCGTGACCACAAATCCTACTCCCGAGGACTGAAGAACCAGTAACAGTGACTGCAGAAGAGAATGTAACCCCAGATGGCTCAATGTTTGCACCAATTCCTTCATGTTCAACACCAGCCTCCCTGCCCTGCATGACGTCAACTTCAAGTGTTGCCACAGTGAAAGCCACACAAACATTTCGGCTACTACAAACACTTCTCGCTACTTTGGTGGACCTGGAGGTTTCATGTCTCATTCATTTCAAGTTGTGGCCAATTGGATTTTTCCCATCACAGATGAGGCTGGATAGAAAATCATTCAGAAAAAGAGGGAAAGTTAAAAAAGTGAGATTTTAACTGGAAGTCCTTACAAAGATATGCTAGAGAAGAAAGTAAAGGGATCAGATGAACAGATTAAAAAAGTAGCAATGAAAAAATGAAAAAAATTACAATGTTTTATATTAGCAAAGGGGGGAAAATCAAACAACTCGAGTTGCGAGTGAAACATAAAAATATTGGGCCTACGAAGAAAACTTCACTTTAAAACTAACGTTCTAAAGAAGGAGACCACAGAAATGAACTCCAACAACCAAAATAGTGTTAAATGAGTGCATAATTTGTAGCGACAACAGAAGAATATTTTATACAGTGCACATCTTGCAAGCGGAGGGCAGAAATTGCTTGCATAGATCAAGAAAATCTCATTTATTACAATTGCGAAAATTGCTCATAGTTATTGTCATTAACATTGCTGAGTTTTTTTATTATATATGTTGTATTTCATTAGAATGACATATTAATTAATCAAATATACCATCACTTAGCAAAATAACAACTACTTATCTTAATAATAAATGATTTTTGAAAGTGTCCGGTACTGGGCATATGTTTTTGACAGTTGTCATTATTTGATACTTTTTCATTTGTTCATTTCATTCTTTTTATTATTGTTTTTTGTATAAGTGTTAATTTTTAGTTATATATAAACATCTGAACTATTTATTGTTGCAATTTTATTTTGTTACAATACATATAAAAAAAGTTATTGTCAAAAAAGCTAAGGTGTCCGGTACTGTGCAAGTCTCCCCCACATGTTGGTTGTCTACGTCGCTCGGACGAGTTCGTTAGCCAAGAAATCCAACGACCGAAAGCACGTTTTTTGACCGGAAGTAACTATTTTTTGAAGTTTTCCTACGAGAATAAATGTTTTTTAGAGTTTTTTCTGCAAACATAAATGTAGGATGTTATTCTGCATATTTTGTTTTTTACGCGACCTTATAGCTCGCTTGGTTCCCCCAAAATCGATCAAAACGTAAAATACCATAAAAGTACCCGGTTCAAAGCCATGTGGTGCATTCTACCGTGGGGTTGGCGTGCGAAGCACGCAATGCATTGTGTATTGAAGATACTCCCAATGTGCGGAATGGCGTGCGAAACACGCAATGCTTTGTGTATTGAAGGTACTGCCAATATGCGGAATGGCGTGCGAAGCACGCAATGCTTTGTGTATTGAAGGTACTCTCAATATGCGGAATGGCGTGCGAAACACACAATGCTTTGTGTATTGAAGGTACTCCCAATATGCGGGATGGCGTGCGAAACACGCAATGCTTTGTGTATTGAAGGTACTCCCAATATGCGGAATGGCGTGCGAAACACGCAATGCTTTGTGTATTGAAGGTACTCCCAATATGCGGAATGGCGTGCGAAACACGCAATGCTTTGTGTATTGAAGGTACTCCCAATATGCGGAATGGCGTGCGAAACACGCAATGCTTTGTGTATTGAAGGTACTCCCAATATGCGGAATGGCGTGCGAAGCACGCAATGCTTTGTGTATTGAAGGTACTCCCAATATGCGGGATGGCGTGCGAAGCACGCAATGCTTTGTGTATTGAAGGTACTCCCAATATGCGGGATGGCGTGCGAAGCACGCATGCTTTGTGTATTGAAGGTACTCCCAATATGCGGAATGGCGTGCAACCATGTTGCAGCTATTCAGCACCGTCATGAATAGACCTATTTCCCAAATAGTAGGTTGAAACCCTAAAACATAGGCCTATAAACTTAATTTTGGAAATTTGCTCAACTCACGTCAGCGGTTCAGCTGCGTGGTCGAATTATTTCATTACTGTAAAGGCCCGTCTCAAGTTAAGTTGAGGCAAGGAGGGTGAGTAATTAGGGTCGTTCTCGCCCGCCATAAAACTGACCCGTATTAATGCCACCCTTATAAAATAGCAATTCTGTATGTGTTCAGTGAAAATTAAAAAAGGATATCATATTTCGTTTCATGATACTTTCCTGATAATTTTGATACGAAATATGATTACATTTGGCCAACTTTGAGCTGTACTAGCATTATAAACTTTTCTAGTTGAATTAACATTGCTAATGAGAGTGATGATGGAATTCACTAAGAATAAACCTAATGAATTATTACTAAACTTGATAATTCTTATAATATGGTAATTAATGCAATATAAATACCGCCTTTTATCATTTATAAATAAAAATTGATTTGTTTTATCATTTATAATTTGTTGTATTGGAAAAAAAAAGCAGTTACAACACTCAAGTCGGCCAATTAACATGGTACAAACACACAATTGTTTGTATTATGATAAATAACAATACAGTATCTAGTTTTTTTCTCAAATAATGATTATTTATTACATTATTAAATATGAACTTCTCTACTACATTTTGGTGGCTTTATTGTTGTAAACCATAGTAGTAATGTTAATTCAACTGAGAAAGTTTATAATGCTAGTAACTAACCCTAACGCTAAATAACCCTCATTGACAAAATTGGGAACCGGAGTTTTGCCTACGGGTGTCAGGTAGATGGGGGGGATGCCGTTGGCAACCTCTTGGCAATGACTACATGTAGTCATTGCTCTTGGTGCGGAGATTTGCCTAGGGTGGGGGCGGGAGAAAGAGAGTGTGAGGGAGGGAGAGAGACACCGTTTCTTGTAGTGATTATTAAAGAGCGTCCACCTTTCTCGTAATTATAATACGACGAAATATTATAATTATACAAATATTATAATCATACTGTTATCGGCAAAATACTGTCACTAAACACTTTAGGTAAGTCCTCTAGTTTTTCTTTTTAATTCTAATTATATAAAGTGATAATACGGTACCTGTAAAGTGATAATTTTTGTACCTGACAGAATTCTTTCTTTTATAATCGCTAGAAGAGTCTCTTTGTCTCTCTTCTCTACAGGAATCTCTCTCTCTCCCCCTCTCGCGCCCACCCCCAACCGTAGGCAAAACTCCGCAGTTTGAGGAATTCGCGGATGGGGACCCTTTCTACCTGATACCCGTAGGCAAAACTCCTACACTCGACAAAATTTTAAGCGGTTTTAAAGTTTCAGAATGGTAATAAACGGTACCAGAAACTGGTACATACATTCTCACAAACATATTTAAGTTATTAAACAGATTCACTGTGACTTCATTATTGTAGGTGGGGTAGGAGAGGTGATTTTAAAGTAGGGGATTAACTAATAAATATTATTATTATTATTAGCTAGATAGAGATAAAACTATTCGATCTATTTCGAACAAATTTGCACCAAACATGTAATTACACATGTTTGTGTAATTATTATTATTAGTTTATTATTAGCTAAACGAGAATTTTTAAAAAGATGCGGTTTTTTGCATATGGTAGGGTACATTAAAGGCTACAAATAAACCAAATTTTATCAAAATCGTTAGAGCCGTTTTTTATAAAAAAATAACAAATGATTTTTTGCGGTTTATTTTTGCCAAAAAGGGGGTTGTTTTTCCAAAATTTTCAAACCCGTTTTTCGTGGATCTATACAGGCCTACTTGACATGTCTGGTGCAAATTTGTTTGAAATCGATCGAATAGTTTTCGCTCTAGCTTTGTACACATACAGACATTTTGTAAAAACCACTTTTTTGGGCTCAGGGGGTCCCAAAACGGATATTTCCACACAAATCTCGATATCGATTTTTTTTGCGATCTTTATACTTTCTCTATACTATAGTGTAGTGAAAAAGTAAAATGGAGTTTGTTTTAAAGTCCCCACAAACTTCAGCCCCCCAACCTCAATCCCGAGGGTGGCAATTGGTAACTTTTTCTAGAAAAACCTCTGAGCAAGACCTCACCTGTACGTATTAATTCTAAAAAAACACCTTATTATAATATCATATTATTTCAGATCATATTACCAGTAATAGTTAAACATCCCATCGTATCACATTCCAACATCACACTCTAAACACAAAACCACAGAGAAAATATCGAACCAGAGAGCCCCCGCAGCCTTGCTAAATCGCATTCCCAATACTACAAACTATCGGACACCATTGTAGCGCGAGTTATCCCACTCCCCGTCCTCATTGGCCCTTAAACGTGTTAGGCCTACTTAAAGACCCATTACGCATGCCCAGGTTTGTGGTAAGTGGGAGGAAGTAAAGCAAACAGTGGTTGGCCCGCTTTAAAGCTGACAGGATGTGACTAGTGTTTTGAAGTGAGCTACGCCTACTGTATCTAAAATCTATATTAATAGCCTATTATAAAGAGGTAAAGTTTTTTTTTTTTTTGTATATAGGAGGTAATCTCTGGCACTACTGAACCGATTGAAAAAATATTTTTACTAATAAAAAGCTACACTATCCCTGAGTAACATTCCTTTCGATAAAAACCCTTTTTTTATTTCAATATTTGTAAATTTAGTCGGAAATAATTCTTAGACTGATGAACCAACACATGTATTTACATTTATTACCATAGCAACTAATTGAATAAAATAACAGATAATATATAGCTGTTTGCTTCAACATTTCCATTAACAGCTGATTTCAAAATTTGAAGCAATTATTTTTGTATTTCTAGCTTTTAGGTTAGGGTTTTAAAGTGTAGACCTGAGCCTTGCTGGTTCTTTTAACCATTATTATAACTGCTGTTATAAAAAATAATTTAATTTGAACATTTAACATTATTTACCATCTTAGTTTTGAGGTTATTATTAATCCTACACCTTTATTATAAATGAAACATAACATATGTTTTTAGAAGGTTTCATAATATTATAAAGAGGTAAAATTTGTTTGCTTGTATGTAGGGGGTAATGTCTGGAAAAACTGAACCGATTGAAAAAATAGTTTCACTATAAAAAGCTACACTATCCCTGAGTAACATAAGCTATAATTCATTTTGATAAAAACATTTTTTATTTCAATACAGTACTAGCAAAACCCCGTGAAAAATCACAGGCAGACAAAGCAAATCTTATTAAAGTCTATATTTTTTCTTTTACTCATATTTTAAGAAAATCAACTTCACAAGACTTATATTGATTGAAGTTGTAACATAACCCCAAAGGTATAATCTACGCTAGGGTTTGTTTTAGCAGATGATGGGTGAAATCAGCTGTTATATTATACGTTACGTTCGTACACTCGCTTTTATAGGAGTCGATTTGTAAATTTAGTCGGAAAAAATCTTAGGTTAGGCCTAGACTGATGAACCAACACATGTATTTACATTTATTACCATAGCAGCCAATTGAATAAAACAACAGATAAAACAGCTGTTTGCTCCAGTATTTCCAGTAACAGCTGATTCCAAACTTTGAAGCAATTATTTGTATTTCTAACTTTTAGGTTAGGTTTTTAATTAAAGCGTAGACCTGAGCCTTGCTGGTTAACCTTTACTGCTGTTAAAAATTCTATGGAATAATTTGATTTCAACACTTAACATTATTTACCAACTTAGCTTTGGGGTTATTATTAATCCTTCACCTGTATCAAAAAGAAAACATAACACGAGTATGCGTATATAGAAGGTTCCAACGGGGTTGGCGTGTGCAGCACGCAGGGCCGCAGGGGTTTCCCCTAGTATTAAATAATTCTGTTAGAAGTATAATTATATTGGTATGAGGCAAAACGCGATGAAATCTCAATAACATAGTTGCAATTTGAAGTACGGAGGGGTCTTAAATAGAAAGGAAGGAATCGAGGCGTATTTATATACAGTATATAACCTCAAAGCAAATATTATAAAGTATTATAGCATACATTAGTTCTGTAACTCATATATTTAAAAAAATCAACTTCGTAAGAAATTAAAATGATTGAAGTTGTAAACATAACCCCAAAGTATAATCTATACTGGGTTTGTTTAAGTGTTACAGATGATGGGTGAAATCAGCTGTTATATTACATGTTACCATTGTATTTGGATAACCTAATAGAACTCCGATCCAATGCAAAATTTTGTTCCACTGGAAATTCGACTTTTTTGGCGCTATCTATTGGGGAAACGATGGAAGCTGTTTGAAACACCAATGCTACCAATGGTTTCTCCCTAGCGCTACCTCGCGGCGCGATCATGTACTACTTTCGCGACAACCTTTTTTCCGGAACACAGTCCCCGTATGGATGCAAGATCTATTTAGTATTCATGATCTATGATGTTACTCACGTACGTACATTCGCTTTTAAAGGAGTTGATTGTTTGTTTGTTGTTGGTGTAAGCGTGGTTCGTCCGTGCGTGCCGCTGTTGGTTAAAACGTTTTTTGATAGATCTACAGATACGTTTTCATTAATACAGGGGTTCCACAGAGTTCTGGTAATTCATTTCCATGACTTTCCTTCCATGGTCAACTCATGACATATTTGAAATTATTTTACTACAATTTCAATAATATGAAACGATATTTTCCGACTTTTTTTACAAGTTCTCTGACTTTCCCAGACTAACTTTCATTTCCCTGACCCCCACTGATTTTCATTAGAAACCCTGCTATAATAATGTATAATAACTGTATAAAATATTTTGTATGTAAGGAATTTCGAATGTTTGAAGTGAAAACTTCTTTAGGCGCGTTGGGCACTTTTTTGCATAGAAAAAAATCATACTCACACAGCAATTATTTTAGGCTCCATCGTATCTCCGCAAATATTTAAGACTCTATCGAATCTCCAAAATTATTTAAGGTTCCTTCGTATCTCCGCAAATATTTAATGCTCTATTGAATCTCCACAAATATTTAAGGCTTTATCGAATCTCCACAAATATTTTAAGGCTCCATCGCATTTCCGCAAATATTTAAGACTCTATCGAATCTCCACAATTATTTAAGGCTTTATCGGATCTCCGCAAATATTTAAGGCTTTATCGAATCTCCGCAAATATTTAAGGCTTTATCAAATCTCCACAAATATTAAAGGCTCCATCGTATCTCCGCAAATATTTAAGACTCTATCGAATCTCCACAATTATTTAAGGCTTTATCGAATCTCCGCAAATATATAAGGCTTTATCGAATCTCCACAAATATTAAAGGCCCCATCGTATCTCCGCAAATATCTAAGGCTCTATCGAATCTCCACAATTATTTAAGGTTCCTTCGTATCTCCGCAAATATTTAAGACTCCGACGGATCCCAGCAATTATTTAAGGCTCCATCGCATCTCCGCGATTATTTAAGGCTCTATTATTATCTCCGCAATTATTTAAGGCTCTATCTTATCTCCGCAATTATTTAAGGCTCCATTGCATCTCCGCGGTTATCTCAGGCTCTATCTTAGCTCCGCAATTATTTAAGACTCTATCTTATCTCCGCAATTATTTAAGGCTCTATCTTCTCTACGCAAATATTGATGGGTACTTCGCATCTCCGCAATTGTTTAAGACAGAGTCGCATCCCAGCAATTATTTAAGGCTCCGACGCATATCCGCAATTATTTAAGGTTCCGTCGCAACTTCGCAATTATTTAAGGCTACATTACGACATTAACTTAAAAAATACTCCTTAACAACACGAAAATAAAGTCAAGTATATGAAACTAAAACGTGTTCACGACTGCCTGTATTTTTTCTTGTCGACCTATTGTGGAAACAATATGCATAAACTTCGAACAGTCTATAGGTCCTAGGACTACACTAAAAATCGTAATTCCAACAACTATGGAAAAATAATTATCCAACAAATTACAATACGGACATTAAATGTATTTACGCAATCAATATTGACTCTCTCGAACAATATTTGCGCGTTAATTACTGCGAACAAAATAAATAGGACGGTCTATATTTTTTCACAAAATACCGTCCTTCGAACACTTAACCATTCGAACAAAAACACCTCCAACAGATTAAAAACAAATCACGAAACCTACCAAAGTACCGTAACGGTCTTATATAACACACCAAGATGCTAGTCCCTTCTTCGCGTCATTACGTAACCAAAAACCAAATCGTACGAAATACCCGAGAAAACACATAAATTAGTGTAATTCACAAAATGTGCACAACTTCACTCGATAACAACACAAACGAAACATCAACATTGTTCAAAAACACATTCATTCCACGCCTAAAACCGATTGTTACATAACACGTTGGTACCTACACTGTGTACCACGCTTGTGGAATTTGTTATTCTATACATTTTGTGCAGTACTCGAACATGGAAAATAAAATATAGTTAATTTCGTAGTTAATAATATATAGTTAATTCGTTTTCGTGCGATGCGAGTGTGAAAACTAGGCCTACAACCAAAACTTATAGCTACAATGTACGACAAACTTCTACCGGTTTATTTGCACGTTGTGGTGTTTTTAAACAAAAACTAAAGCGTTTTTACAATTTTTTAATTTTAAACTCATTTTATAATCGACTGATCTTATTTATTTGTTGCAGAATGTTTGTTTTAAAATAAATAAAGTAGGCCTAAACCTTTCAATAAAAATACAACCGTTTATTTTATAAAAGAGAAGAACAACTACCAACAATCACAATAGCCTAAAACATTTTCAGGTTATAATTCGCAAAACTACTCACGGTAATCGTGTTGTAAGTCTGTTTTGGTTGTCCGTTGGCCTTTGCCTGCACCAACAACGGGGCAGCCTCTTCTTTCACTACCATTTCCAAATTTCACTTTGTTCACACACAATTTTTACACAACTACGCCTACCGACTACAGGTTCATGCTACGGTAAAATCAAACTAAAAACTGCCCGCTCGAAGGTTGGGAACGTTTCGAGATACGGCTCAGGTAGATTACATAACACGGGATCGGGGTAGCTGTGGAGTTGTGCGCATGTGCAGTGCAGACACCGCGTAGGATTTGTTATGTAACATTCAAACAAGGTTAAGGATCCCATTCTGTGTGCTTCAATGTACATTCTTGTGTTTATGTAAGGTTTTATCCGTGAAATTGACATTGCTTCCAGTTTGTTTCTGCACAGCCTACTATATTTACGTAAATGTTTACTTTTGCACATTTTACGGACTATTGTTGGTTTTTCATTGTTTAATTAATTAATTATGACTGATATTTAATTTATTAACAGTTAAAAACACCCAGGATTTTATTATTTCACAATTTATTAATAATTCGACCACGCAGCTGAACCGCTGACGTGAGTTGAGCAAATTTTCAAAATTAAGTTTATAGGCCTAGGGTTTCAACCAACAATTTGGCAAATTTGACAAAACTTGAACCACCCGCTTCAAAGCCATGTGGTGGATTTTACCGTGGGGCTGGCGTGCGAAGCACGCAATGCTTTGTGTGTTGAAGATACTCCCACTATGGGGGTTGGCGTGCGAAGCACGCAATGCTTTATGTGTTGAAGATACTCCCAATACGGGGGTTGGCGTGCGAAGCACGCAATGCATTGTGTATTGAAGATACTCCAATACGGGGGTTGGCGTGCGAAGCACGCAATGCTTTGTGTGTTGAAGATACTCCCAATATGGGGGTTGGCGTGCGAAGCACGCAATGCTTTGTGTGTTGAAGATAATCCCAATATGCGTAATGGCGTGCGAAGCACGTAATGCTTTGTGTATTGAAGATAATCCCAATATGCGGAATGGCGTGCGAACCATTTTGCAGCTATTCAGCACCGTCGTGAGTAGACCTATTTCCCAAATTGTTGGTTGAAACCCTAAAACATAGGCCTATAAACTTGATTTTGGAAATTTGCTCAACTCACGTCAGCGGTCCAGCTGCGCGGTCGAATTGTTTACGTTTTGATCGATTTTTTAGGAATCCGACGGGCTATAAAGACGAGTAAAAAAAGCAAAATGTGCAGAATAAACTGCTATATTTTTTTGCAACAGGTTATACTAGGAAAAACTTTTGCCAACAATGCATACAGATTATTGTTAGGGTGGTGGGGGTAGCGGCGACCTAACGATAATGTAAGAGAAAGATCGAAAAAGACACCCACCGTCCCCAATAATTTGAATTCGGGAATGCGTTGTACTTCACCATTAATATTTAAATGACCAATAATCAACATTTCAAAAAAAAAACATTGATATTACCAACTAAAAGAAGCAAACAATAGACTATAATAACACCAGATATTTGACTTACAATACAGTAAGATTTTTCGTGGATTTTTGTTTCCGTTTGCTTTTACCTAATCTAAAAAACTGTTAACTAATTGTGAAGAATAATGAAATTTATATATATATATAAAAGCGAAATACCACTCACTCACTCACTGACCCACTCATCACGATTTCTCAAGAACTACCGAACGGATTGAAATGAAATTTGGTATGTAGCTTCCTCTAGGGCCATGGGTGCTCACTAAGAAAGGGTTTGAAAAAATTCGAAATTTTAGTGGGGGTTTGGGGGGATCAAAGTTATTAAATCACGATTTCTTCAAAACTACCGAACGGATTGGATTGAAATTTGACAGGTAGCTTCCTCTAGGGCCATAGGTGCTCACTAAGAAAGAGTTTGAAAAAATTCGAAATTTTAAGGGTGGTTTGGGGGGATCAAAGTTATTAAAAAACTATTTCTTCAAAACTACTGAACGGATTAGATTGAAATTTGGCATGTAGCTTCCTCTAGGGCCATAGGTGCTCACTAAGAAAGAGTTTGAAAAAATTCGAAATTTTAAGGGTGGTTTGGGGGGATCAAAGTTATTAAAAAACGATTTCTTCAAAACTACTGAACGGATTAGATTGAAATTTGGCATGTAGCTTCCTCTAGGGCCATAGGTGCTCGCTAAGAAAGGGTCTAAAAAAATTCGAAATTTTA
>JAGFPH010017117.1:0-18180 GCA_018207615.1 Philaenus spumarius
GCTTATTTTTCTTGAGATATATCATTGTTCGTTTATACTTCATACCAAGTTTGAACTGAATCCGTCAAACCGTTCTCTAGATATGAATTATTTTGTACAAAAAACAAAATGGCGGATATCTGGAAAACGAAGCGTTTTATAGCCTATGTTTATGCGTACTTTTTTTTCTTATTTTGACCATAGAATCATTCTCCGAAGTTTTGCTATTTACTTATCGGGCATCCTGTATATATATATATAGGCCTATATATATAATTTAATACTAATGTGTATTATACTTATAAGAAACATTCAGGATATGTAAAATGACAGACTGCAAATCTATAAATGTCGTCTGAAAAATATTGTTTTATTTAATTTTACAATATTACGAGATAAATAATTTTATAAATATATATAGACATGTCCGATATGGCCGCTATTAAGTATAGTATTTACTAATGTACTTCGTACGTCTCAGAACTAATTAATTACATAAGACAGGACGTAGCCAATATAAAGATTACAGATAAATGCCCGCATGACTAAAATCTTTCAATAAATCACTACAGGCAATAACTGAACATCCTACGTAAGAAGGTCGTTAATATTTCCACGCAAATGAAAAGGTCCGGATATTGCCTATTAAAATAACAAATTGACAGCTTAAGAATTTACGATTCATTATTATCACTATGCAAATTTTTATATCCTCATTCAGCGCATAAAATGTGTTCTACAATAGCGCAGAGTACTTTTATGCGGGTAATTGTTTATGTGTACTCGTCCTTCATTTGAATTATAATTAGTATGGTCGTTTGGGGTACTGGTCATCGTTCTTTATTTTGTAAGCAATAGACTACCAAATTTGACCTACAATGAGCTGAATTATTTTCTGATATATAATGTTTAGTCTACGTACAGAGTAAAGTATCAGATGTAAGGAAAATATTTATTTAAAAAACAAAACAAAATGGAGGTAGTTCAATAACAAATTTTAATGAATATAATGACTTTTGAAACAACCACGTTTTTATATTGTCCTTTTTCTGAGGAGCAGAATGGAGCAGTGGATAAAAGTGCTCGTTCTTTTCGTTACTATTGAAACCACGAACAAAGATGAGTAATTTCGAGGCTAGTTACAGGCATTTGATTTATTTGCTCATTTACCAGCCTCATTAATTTAATTGGCACACAATAAAAAGTTAATAAATATATACTCTGCAACGACGCACGAGTTGCACGACGCTGGGGGAGGAAGTTTGTTTTCCTTTTGTCCCCGCGTTGCGACGTCAACCCTGCAACGACAGACCTTTTTTATGACGTTCGGGAGCCACCTCTGCAATGTAGCCCCAACGCTTGTCTGTCTGTAGGATTTCCCTACTTTGTTACCGAATAAAGAGATTATATCACCTACTGGAAGTTTAAGGCAAATTAATTTTAATAGCCTAGGTGATATAACTCTGGTTAAGATAACTATGCCTATAGTCACCTTAAATAAAAATCTTTTATTAAATTCCTTCCAGTTATTCAAGTTACTATTAACTTTAAATTTGCTCAGCTCAGTAATTAATATTATATTTATTTGACAATCTCTGAGGAGTGAGAACAGTGGAACTTTACCTAGAATAATTAAATTATTTGTGCTTTGTGAAATTTCGTTGGAAATGCCAACTTTGCGTTTCCGCCCTTCAATATTGATCATACACTGAAAACAACTTATCATATATGATACTTAGATAATAGGAATCTCTTGAACAAGGTAAATTAATTATATTAATTGAAATCAAAAGAAAATTTATTCAATAAAAAACTCAAAATACTCTGTGGTTCTTTCCACTACAAAAACATAAATTTTAAACTAAATTTACTATTTACATAAATTTTAACTCTTTTAGGTAGAACCATTTATTATTCATTTATACTTAATTATTCCTTCCTTTTTAATATTTATTATTTAATTATTTAATTATGAAAATGATTTTATATATTTAATTTACAAGATTAATAATTTTATATTTTGAAAAACCTAATTTTTTATCTCAACCCAGTATCAATAATTATTTAAATTTAACTCAGGCAATATTTTAATAAGGGATATCGTAACTTTTCTGACAGACCTTTTATTACTGCGACCCTGGACTCTGAACACCTTTCCCAAGAATGTTGATGGAAATACAGCTTCCCTGAAGTCCGGTTATCGTTGGTGCGGTTGAACGTCTCTCGTGGTCTCAGCTTTTGCCTGGTTTGACTTTCCCTGATGTCTTCTAACGTTTTCCCTGATTTGGTTTAACGCCTTCCCTGATTTGGTTTCCGCTTCTTATTCCAGTAGTCCTTCAAAGTCCATGTGTGGTTCCAGTTATTGTCATTACATCAGTCCTGTGATTCCTGTAGACTACGTCATTTATAGATTTTTTGACGCACCCGCTATATAATTAACTATAGCGTAATTCACTCAAACTGTTCAATCGTTTTTTCACTGTCTGTAATACTAACTGATTTTACACTGTCTTTGTTCATTTAACTCGTATTTACGTTTGATAAAATTTTAATGAAAACTGTTACTTGAAATATTATATCGCATAATATTATAATTAATTAAAATGTTCACTGTTTGATTGACACATATCTTACTGCTGTCTTTATAAAACACTGCTTCTAAGTACGTTACTATAACATCGCAGATCCGTCTACCAACGTCGATCTAAAGAAAAAACTCAAAGAGTGAGAGAGCGATTCCAGCTTCCAGATAGAGCGATAGGTAGAACGTTAGATCGTTAGATAGGTCGTTAGATCGATAGATAGGTACGCGGCTCCCGCTGTACTCCACTTATATAGCCTCCTTTGCCGCCTTCCGAGTACCAACTGCCTTTCCTATTTTTCTATTCCTTGTTCGATATCTTGCCATGCAACTTGCATTGATTTCTTTAAGTTTTAGGTTGGTACTACCCCCACTAACTTCTTCGTTAGGCCTTGCCATCAGCTAATCTAGATCTCCCCTCCTAACATTTTCTCCTATTGTCTTACGTATTTTCCTCGTAGTTTTCCTTTAACTGCTTTTATGAACTTGCGGTTTTCGTAATCGTATTCCTGATACATTTTCCTTTCTTCTCAAACTTGAGTGATGGTCGTACTACGTTTGGTTCGCTTATGGCGCTGCCTCGCGTATTCCGCGGTTTTTCCTCACGAAAACTTTTCTGGTTTTGAAGGAAAATCTTTTTTCTTTTTTCTTCTATGTTGGTTATTATTTTATGATATACTAGCCAAAATTTCCATTCTGTCCGAAGATTTTTCTTCTGTTTTTGGGACTTGCAAAATTTGCCAAATTTAACATTTACTTTTGAATTTGAATTTTTAACTTTAAAATTGATACTTTCGATTGAGATTTACAATTTTATACCCTTACTACTTTCTTAACACTATGTTATTATTTTTACCACCTTTTTCATTCTAATTTTAGCAAAATATAGGTATGAACTTTCTCACCTACTATTTTAATTAATTAACAATTTATACACTTTTTATCTTATAAAACTTTTACTTCTTTACAACTTGTTTACTTTTTCATTTTCCCTTTTTCATTTTTTATGGTGCTTTTTCACCTTCAAACTTTAACAATTATCTCTAACTTTTAAAATACCAAAAATTCCTTAATTTGTTATTTAACATTTTTTATTCAATTTTTCTTACGCTTTTCAAAAATATCTTTTTCATTTAATTTTGATGAAATTTGAGAATTTCCTATAACTTTAACTCTTTATAACTTTAACATTTTTTATTTTACAAAATTGTGACTTCCATGAACAATGTTACCACCTCCCGTGTTTCACATTTACCCATAAAATTCATCAATTTTATACTTTTATTTAACACCTTATTCCTGTATAAAAACAACTAATTTTTCTAAGTCTTTCAAGCAACTTGAAACAAGTTCCTGGACAAAAGTCCATCTCTGTTGACACAGTACAGTTGGCCGGGACTTGTCGTATTCTAATCTAGTTAAGTATAGGGTGTACCTCAACTTCTGCTATGAAATCTTGATTTTTGCAGTTTTACAACAAAACTCAATTTTTCACGCATTGCATAAGGTTTATCCGTTGCAACATATATATTTCTGTATATTTTATCGGTATACATGTCCTAACAGAGCACCCATTCGGTACTTATAATGAACCAACAAATCAGTCTAAAGAAAGGTTTAAAACAAAACATATAAATGGTGATTTATATAAAAAAAATTCTAGAATTTTCGATTTTTTAACAAGAAAAAGGAGAAATAGAAAAAGTATTATGGAAATGAACTTCCATTGCTTTAGCGTTTGAGCATTAGCTCCGTGTTTTGAATTTTGTATTTAAGTTAATTTCACAGGAAGAAAAACTATTTCGTTTAAGTAAGTAAAGTTGTTAATCCGAAAATGTATTAAAAATTGCATTTAAATATAAATACCATCTGTCAATCGTGAATCATGAAATTCTTTATGGATAACTTGAGTGAAGTATTAAGTTTTCAGCTTGACAAGCTGGGAATTCATTACACACAAAATCCGGATTAAGGGAAACCGTGCGCTGTCGGCATTACGCCATTCACTAGACCCAAGATTATTAAAACTACACATCTATGTACTGTTGGGAAAGTGTTTTAATTTTGAAAAATAAAATTAACATTGTTAAAATAATTATTATGGGTTGAATTTAGATTGAAAGTGTTTAATACACAAATGGGTGTTTCTTGAAAACTTAAACTCGTTTAAGAGAAGAAATAACCGTAAAATATTTCAAATAACACATAATTTTGATTATTTTAATGTATTTTTAATATTACAAAACTTGATTTTCGGTAAGTAGATCTAACGATACGCACGCAGTACCGCCTAAATTAAAAGCTTGTTATTTTTATATAAATCTAAAAAAGATTCACTATTTATAATTAACTAGCTGGCCCAACCCGGCTTTGCACGGATAGACAAATCGAAGTTAAATGTATATTAACAAAAAATATATTATATCAATAAATATATTACACTATGTCTTATGGGAATTTTTAGTAACTTTGACCTCCCCCCCCCCAACCTCCATTAAAATTTCGATTTAAAAAAAAACTCTTTCTTAGCGAGCACTTAGGGCCCTAGAGGAAGCTACATAATAAATTTCATTCCAATCCGTTCGGTGTTTCTTTTTAGTAACTTTGACCCCCTCCCCAAACCTCCCTAAAATTTCGATTTTTTTTTTTTTTAAATTCTTTCTTATCGAGCACCTATAGCCCTAGGGGAAGCTACATACCAAATTTCATTCCAATCCGTTCGATGGTTTTAGAGAAATCGTGATTTTGTAACTTTGACCCCCCCCCCAACCCCCCTAAAATTTCTAATTTTAGGAAACCCTTTCTTAGTGCGCGTCTAGAGCCTATAAAGAGTATTAGTGCCAAATTTCATGTTTGTAGGCCTCGTGGTTTTGGAGAAACTGTGATGAGTCAATGGTATTTATAAGTATAGATAAAAATCACCAACTAAATTGTAGTACAGTGTTTGGATATCGGCATAATTGATGTTGTAATAAGCTATTACTGAGTCAGCCCCTCAACTCCATAAAATTATAGGAAGTAATCCTCCTCCAGTTGGTTTTGTCCTGCGCAGTTATAGAACCATTTATAAAGTAATTCCCCTTCTCCCGGTCTGCTACATTTGTGCTTTGAATCAGGTTATATATTCAATGATTTGTGTTAGTAAAAGGTTCCCTATTGATAGTAAACTGATTAGTTTTGATATTGTATTTATAATAATGTATGTACTTAAGACAAAGAGTTGTAATGAATGTAGAAAAACAGATGGATGTAGGGATTTAAAAAAAGGGAAATACAGTACATTTTTATGGTTACGTGCAGAGTGGTACCGTGCTGGATGCGACCCAGCAAAAATCATAGATTACCACTGTTTTTTTTTTTTTCATCGTTCGAGAGAAGAATTTTTACGGTGCGTCGTTTTAACTTAATTTACTCCCAGTATACAAATCTTATGCATCTTTAAGAAACATGTACAGTCTGCCAGAGTGAAATAAATATTAGCCTAGAGATCTATCTATTACCAGTAGAGGGAATAAGATTGTTTTACCCCAGAGAGACCGAGGGTAACCCAAGGGTCACCCCCAACCCCAAAATTTGCCCCCAAAATTTCCTCCCTCCACCCCCAAAATGCCTCCTATAACCCACTTTTCCCGACCCCAGCCCAAAAATTCCACCCACCGCCTCCCGCCTACCACCCATTGTTCCCGCCCCAGGTCAGAAAATTCCCTTCACCACCCCCGGATCCCCCTTCAAATCCACCCCTTTTTCCGAAACTGTGAAAAAATAATATATATAATTTTAAAGATTTTTATCTTAATAAATAAAATTTTTGTAATGAAAAGATAAAACAGGGTAATTTTTCTATGGATACAACCTTTTTGTAAAAAAGTAAATGATTAATTAAGTACATATCTGGTAAATTTTTTTGAAAAAATAACTTATATGTTTTTAAACGTATAAAGGACAAAACATATTTTTACAGTCAATGTTGTATTGAACTTTTATTACAATAGAATAATTATTACAAATTGTGTTTTTTCATACGATTATGTTTAAAAAGTTAAGACTGACAATTTTGGTGTAATAACATCGGCTGAAAACTGGAAATATGTTTAAAAAAATACAATTTAAACTAATTGGAGAATAAAATCCACGATTTATATAATTTTTAAAAGTATTGTATTATTTACGCAAGATTGTAATTTGAACAAAATAACTATTGTTTTTAGAGATCGTAGTAAAATATATACTATAGAGAACCAAAAATCCTCCTTCACAAAAATTTATAATATTAAGTTATTATTATCTCATAAATTACTGAATACATTCGTATTTTATTTCTTCTTTATTGTTCGTTCGTAGTATCTAAAAGTAGTTTTGAAACTAAAACCCCGAATTTGATTAAAAATAATAAATTTTAAACGTATGATATATAGTTTAGTTTCCTATTTTTGGGGCAAATTTTGGGGTTGGGAGTGACCCTTGGGTCACCCTCGGTCACCCTGGGGTAAAACAATCTTATTCCCTCTACTATTACCATATCTCTAGTTTCCAGCTGCTACTACGGGCAAGGTTTGGGGTTGGACATTAAACAAACAATTTTTTATTTTTTTTTGCTTTTTATTTATTTTTACTTAAAAAAGAAACAGCTGTAAAACAATGGCTGTAATAATATCTAATGACTTCCTATGTATTAGCTGTATGGATTAGCTACAACCGGTTGTAACCTAACCTAAGCTAGATGTGATGGGCTAGTGACACTGCTCTTGAACATTCCAAATACTCCGTGTTATGGCCCTAGCTTTCTACCCACTGCTCCATGAAGTAGTCCAAGAATTCTGTTAGTTTGACATTGTCTCCTAGAGAGGTAGATGTGTTGGGTTGCTAGTGGCAGTATGATACATTGGTGGGTCGCGGCACGGGCCGTATTCGGCACGGTCGCTTCAGGCACGTCAACCATTTTTATAGTCATTTTTCTTCATGGCAAGAACTAACAAATGTTAACAAAATTAAATAATCCTATGCATTTTATCACAAGGAAAATGTAATTATTATATTATGATAATTTCTTCAGTATGTTCTAATTGGTTCTGTACTAAGAAATCAATGACAACACCTTTAGGCTATGGTATACTTTCTAAGTTTTCAATAACTCGTGTAAATACTGCGTCCATTCCTTTGAATTTTTAGTATCTGTCGTGGTGGAGTATTTATTTAAGAGAGATGAATATCACTCCTATCTCAAGAATAACTACAGAAGTTTGGAAACCTAAATATATTTTGGAAGACTACTCTTCAGGCGATTCAATTAAACTTCGGAACTGACAATTCCTTTTAAAGTATTCAAGAATAGCCCGGTCGGAAATAAAGTTTAATTGGGCGAATAACACCAACACCATAAATTGGTCAACTGAATGTCCGAGATCCGAGTTATTTCGGAATGTCCAATATCTCTTCATTTCGAGCGTTGCGTTGTTAAAAATTTTAACCAAATAAAATACACGAGTAATTCTCGAGTTATCTGCTTCTCCATCTTTAGGTATGTTTGTTCCACACGCAACCACATTCCGCAGCCACAGTTCGTTGTTAATTTAAAATGTGGGATTACATACACAATCGTACCTATCTTCACGGCCCACATGATACACTAGTAATACACACGCTAGTGTTCATAGTCGTAACTATCCCAGCTTGTTATTAAAACAGACATGTCTTGCCACTTCATATATTCTAGGCATTAACATATTCTTGTCCAGATAGATTAGTTTGCCACCTTTAATTCTTTGCTATATTATATGCTCTGTTACAATAGCATTATTGTCACATTTAGGCATTTTAATTTCCCTAATTCACAACTATTCTGTATGTCAAATGAAAAAGACTAAATTACAAACACACGAATACTTCGTTGTCATTTTGTTAATTATGTACCGTATGTGACTGCATATTATCATTTACAAATACCATCCTACCATGCACCCTAGTAATTTGCATCTTCTGTTTAGGTATGTGATAAGGAGAACTGAATTAGTTTCATGCTCTGAGTTTTTCTTCACAGACCACCTGCGTCAGCAACTACCTTTGAACTGTTCAAAATCTTCGCCAGCCTTAAACCTTCTTAGTCTATCCTTTTTAATACTTATTATTATCAACAAATTTGGTCGAATCCATGCATGGTTGTTCAACCTCCAACTTAAGGTTTTTGTATAGGAAGATTATCAATGCAAACAGATGGGACTTTATCTGGCTAGCACCATTTGCAGTATTAAGTTAAGCGGTACAATCACTACAAATACCTTGTTAGTGAGTTAGCTGGGGACACAACGAAAGCAGTATCTTCCGTTCTAAACTAAAACGGGCGTGTAAACTACTACATCTAAAGCTAAAGAACGTGCGTAAGCTACATCTGAAAACTTTTGTTAATTATACTTTATCTTTATAATATAACTAGCTGGCCCGACCCGGCTTTGCACGAATAGACAAATCAAAGTTAAATGTATATATTATATCAATAAATATATTACACTATGTATTTCTTATGGGGATTTTTAGTAACTTTTACATCCCCAAACCCTCCTAAAATTTCGGATTTTTTTAAAACCTTTCTCAGAGAGCTCCTGTGGCCCTAGAGGAAGCTACATACCAAATTTCGTTCCAATCCGTTCAGTGATTTTGAGAAATCGTGATCAGTGAGTCAGTGGATTTGGCTTATATATATATATATATATATATATAGATGTAGAATCACTCAATCAACACTTTTCGTTGTTTTGAACAACTTTGAAACAACATTTTTAATTATTTACAATATTTAAACGACTTATATAATTTAATTAAATGCATAGAAGAAACAGTTCACTTAATACAATTTCACTAATAGTTTTTAGTATTATTTATAATTGTATTACATATAGGCGAATGTAAACTTCTTCGACATTTGCTTTTTACTAAACCGAGTATTGGTCAATATTAATAAAGGCGTTTGCAAAACTAAAGTTTGCATTTAGCGCAACAATAAATTACAATTTTAGACAAATCTAATGAACCATCGCGCACCAAATATTAAATAACAACAAATCAAGCTTAATAGGGGTTTTTAAACTTTACGCTCTCTTGTAGATAACCTGGAGTTTCGATGTCCTAAGGAATTCCCGGGATGGTTTTCAGAAGGTACTTTCACGCACCTCTAGCCCACCTAGCTCTCCGACGGTTAGTTTGCTTCGAGTTTTTCTTTCGTATTTATGTTTGTGAAATCAACCGGCAGTTTTATTATCAAATGTTATTAATTGTATTATCGAAATACTAGGAAAGTATTAATCGAAAAATTAACAATAATCAACTAATTCAGTTTATTGTGATAAATTTTATTAGGATTTTGTAACCATTTTATATTTCGCATTAGTTTGTCGAAACCAGCTTGATACTTGTAAAAAAAAATCTGAATTATTGAAAATATAAACATTCTGAAAATTTATACACATAAGAAAAATGTAATACAAACAGGACAACTGTATATTCTAGCACTTTATTTTTCTAAAAGTTACCTCGTAATCATAGTCAATTATTTAAATGATATTTTAAAAGAAAATTTATGATTTTTTGTGCTACGAAAACTATTAAATTTAAGAAACGAGAAATGGTGATAAAAAAATGATTTACCTTAATTCGTTTTCATAAAATAATTTTGTTAAAAAGTAAAACGAGTTTATATAACTACTGTTCTCAACAAAGTCAATACCGAAACTAAAACTTTGGTCAAAGAATGCTTAACTTGTCCATAAAAGCTAAGTAGAAAATGAACCAACGCTATATTAAAGAGCTCGACTTTATTAAACAAGAAATAAGTAAACAGCTACGTTTAGGCTATTTCTAATTTCAAACCCTGTTTGTTAATGTTTACACCGCCTTTGTCAGACGACCAATTTTCCATAATTGTTTTTTCTGTTCGATAACTAACAACTAGACTTACTATTAAAACTGACGAAGAAATATTGCATTTAAAAAAGACGAGGCTATTCACTCGAATCAAAACAAAAATAGTACGGAATACAAATGAGTATCTGTAATCATTCTTTTGAAAATAAAGTTCTTCTTCAAGCAATCTTTATATAAAGCAATTATACTTAATCAAATGGGTGAATCAATTAAACATAAACTGGGGATGTCTTCTTTATCGGAAGAGATGTCGTCAAACTAGGTTGTAAGCGCACTGCACACATTTTAGTACGTTCATAAACAAAATTTTAATAAAACAAATTTTAGTTATGCTCAGCCAAGACCAATTTTCACCAAGACCAATAGCCCAGTCGGTATATGTTAAAACTACCAGTAATTTGCAATAAGACTGATTTTTTTTGTAAGTTCCTTAAAGTATGTAGATTAACATAAAAAAAGTTTACCAGTCTATCGATTTCCCAAAGTCGAAAAAAAATCGATTATAATTGTTTTTCAGATTATCCTTAATATTTCGAGCTGGGATGAAGATAGAGAAAAATAAAAAATAGCACCGAGTAGGGGAGGTATTTTTCAATAAAAAAGATCATATGTATTTATTTCCTCCGAGCAATGGTTTGTCTGGAAAAAATTCGATAACGCAGGTATGTATTTTGCAGCAGGGGAAATCACTAAAAGTTGAAATCTCATACATATATAAAGCGTTGGGTCATTCTAAATTGGCCGAATTTTAATATATCGAATTGAAACTTGACATAGGAGTTAAAATATATCTTTTAAACATTTATGCTGAGTCTCAGCTTGTTATCTTGAAAATTACCCGATCTAGAGCCATTTGACTTATCAATGGGTTTCTCGATTTTAGGAGTACCGGACCCACGAAATAATTTCAATCGGCTTCAGTTTCGTCAATTTTTGGAATATCAACATAAAATTTGTTTTACAAGTTGAATACACCAGTATAAATATTCTTAGTAAGTATGAACGATTTTTGTCACGTTATTTTAAAAAACGAGGCGCTTCAAAATAGTCTTCTGTTTTACCTATCTCGTTTTAACTATAACACTTTTGGATTCAATAACTCCATTTTCGACATTTTTGAACATATCGATTTAAAAATTGGTACAGAAATTATAAACACAATTGTTTTTTAATATACTTATTTTAAAAACTATATTTAAAAAATTGACTGATCTGCAGCTAATCAACTCAAGCGTTTTGATGAAAAATCTAAAAAGGATTAAAATTGTACTTTTTTAAGTTGCTTGTGCTTTTAAAAGTAAATAATAAAAAGGTTTATACTCATTGATCTTGTTTGAATCTATATGTTCAACTTGTAAAACAAATTTTATGTTGATATTCCAAAAATTGACGAAACTGGAGCCGATTGAAATTAGTTCGTGGGTCCGGTACTCCTAAAATCGAGAAACCCATTGATAAGTCAAGTGGCTCTAGATCGGGTCATTTTCAAGATAACAAGCTGAGACTCAGCATAAATGTTTAAAATACATATTTTAACTCCTATGTCAAGTTTTAATTCGATATATTAAAATTCAGCCAATTTAGAATGACGCAACGCTTCATATATGAATGAGATTTCAACTTTTAGTGATTTCCCCTGCTGCAAAATACATACCTGCGTTATCGATTTTTTTCAAGACAAACCATTGCTCGGAGGAAATAAATACATATGACCTTTTGTATTGCAAAATACTTCCCCTACACGGTGGTATTTTTTATTTTTCTTTATATTCATCCCAGCTCGAAATATTAAGGATAATCGAAAAAATAATGATAATCGATTTTTTTCGATTTTGGGAAATCGATAGACTGGTAAACTCTTTTTTATGTTAATCTACATACTTTAATGTCTTATAAAAAAAATCAGCCGTATTGTAAATTACTGGAACTTTTGGTCTAAAATTACCCCTACCGACTGGCCTACAACGGTTTTACCTAGAAGTTTAACAAGGAAAACTAAATAATTAATTTAATTATTTGATACTAATGTAACCTTTATAAAAAATAACGTGTGTTAGATTCATCCAAACAAGCATTAATGTCAAATTAATTAATTAGAAATAATGTAGATCCCAAATTTAAAAAAAATGAATAGTTTCATTGCTAATTATTAGTCTTATAAATACTGGAGCTGTATATACAAGTAAGGCAATACAAAATTATAAATGTTTGAAATAGCCCTATACAAGTGTTTTCCAATTTTAAATAATATAGGAATACACCAAAAAAGACCTGATCTGTACACGAAGAATAATTGCTCTCGTATGCTGTATCTATATGTGTGACAATACACGACTATATAGGTTAGAAGTGTTCTTATTTGGTGTAGGCCAACATTATTTCAAATCGTTAAATACTCCACAAAATGCCAGGAGTATTATTATAATTTATTGTAATTTTATTTTATTTCAATATATTTTGCTCTTGGTTTTATATTGGAAAGAAATATTATAGTAACCTATTTTTATACTTATTTTAAATGCATATAAAGAACGCCAGATGTGATTAAGACAAAAAGATTGTACTGGAGTTTAATGATCATATTTTATAAACTAGATCCAGACTTTGTTATTAGATCTGACACATGTATTGTCAGCCATGATTAATGAACTCGACTGTGTAGAACAAGTCGGGGTGAAACAACTGATCTCCAAAATATGATAAATACTCAGCTTTGTTTAGTCCGTGACTTCGCTCCATTCGTTACGTACAAAGATAAAACGATGATAAAGTGTATAACAATGCTTGCTCCGTATTGCTGAGCATACAATGTCACGCTTTTATCAGTATTCAGGTTTTGAAGACATATGCATTTTATTGTAACAGTTTTTAAACACGGAACGAAATAGCCAGTGTGTTAACTTATAAGATGATAATTATTGATTTGAATTTTGATTCTTCTAAATTGGCGTGTAACGAATTAGTTTGTACGCCAAATATAAGGGTTAAACCTTCTCGTGTAAAAGTTAGTTTTATAAAAAAAATTAAAATCTAAATACTGCTTACATATTTACCCTTTTTAAATATTATGAAATACTGTTGTTGGATCAGTGTTTCTGGTTCAAAGCGTGTTGGAAAAAAATCATTTAAAAACGAATTAAGATAATTAACATTTACGCTTCTTTCGTAGAAAATTATGCTTTATGTCAACATTTTTCTTAGGCTGTATTGGCAGTACCTGCATCCAGTCAGTTTATTAGTAATTTTCTTAAATGTTTCAAATTTAATGTTCATCAAAATCTTATTTTCAACAATACAAAAAGGGTTTTGTTATATCTCAGAAACTACTGCCCACATCTCATTCATCTTAACAACTGTATAAAGAAAATGTTTTAACTATTATTTTGATTGTATTTTAAAACTGTTGTACCTGACTTTATACGTGATACAAATCAAGAACTCCTCCAAGTTTTTTACTTAAAAAAAATTGAATAATTAATAACGATTGTACAAAAACTAATGTTTAATGAATATTTTGCTACGATATCTCAATAAACCATGACATTTAAGCTACTGATTTATTATGTAAAACAGTTATTTATAAATTTGTTTCAATATTTCAACTCAGTTTTTAATATTTAAAATATTGTACTCTTGTTTAACATGATATTCATAGTTTTTTAACAGTGTCATTTTTTATTAATATTAAAAATGTAATACATAAATTGTTTATTGTTAAAATTCTTATTCTAAATAATTTTTTTAAATGTTATACAATATGTATAAAAAATATTCAAAAACATATCTTCATAAACAATATTATTTTTTTTTAAGTTTTAATTTCATTTTAAGTATAATTTTCTACATACTTTTAAATCTATTAATTATGTAAAAAATTGCAAAACAAAATAGTTCTGAAAACAGTCACAAGATTTTCTTTAAACAGTTATTGCACTAAATGTAACAAAAAGTGACACGCAAGCATAGCTATGTCATCAAGTACATATGTATGTAAGTGTATTCAACGTGTCAAAAAGTCTGGGTACGGCTTAATATCTCAAAATGTACGAGTCTTATGAGATAGAAATAAAAGCAGTTATTCACAACCATAAAAGAACTACGTTTTGGCGAGTTTGAAATTTTTGTCCACCATCTTGGAATGAACTTCATTTTTTTAAATTGGAAGGTGGTCATGTGATACATCATTTCAATGTAGAATTTCAAGAGAAAACCAACTGTGAAATTTGCACATCCACATCTTTAACCGATTCAAAATGGCGGCCAAAAACAACGAAATCGTGTTTTCCGATTTTGCCCCACTTTGCAGTAATATTTTTTTGTTTAAATATTAATTATTATTCTTTTTGGATTCAGAATTAAATAAGCTTTCAAGCGTTATACCACACAACAATATTTGGGAGTATTTAAAAAAAATTTGTTACAGGCATTTTGATTTTTTCAAAATTGATTTCGAGTGGTTGAATTAAATACAGTTGTGTAGCATAACGTTTTAAAGCTTATGTAATTCTGAATCCAAAAAGATAAATAATTAATATTTTCATTAAAAAAATAGTACAGCAACATGCGGCAAAATCGGAAAACACGATTTCGATGTTTTTGGCCGCCATTTTTAATCGGTTAAAGATATGGATGTAAAAATTTCACCGTTGGTTTTCTCTTGAAATTCTACATCGAAATGATGAATCACATGACCACCTTAACATTTAATAAAATTAAGTTCATCCAAGATGGCGGACAAAAATTTCAAACTCGCCAAAAAGTAGTTCTTTTATGGTTGTGAATAACTGCTTTTATTTCTATCTCATGAGACTCGTACATTTTGAGATATTAAGCCGTACCCAGACTTTTTTGACAACTTGTATATAAATATGTTACTATATAATTGAATTTTAAGTATAATTTCTTTTTATTTGTAAACTATAATTTTCTTAGAGTATACCACTTAAATTTATTCACAACAAATAATTAATTCAAATATAACGTTTGAAATCACTGAATCTCAGTCTATCGTATATCGGTTTACGGGTACTTATTTGTTTAATTTCTATATTTTCATACTTAAGGCTCGGCTCCCTACATTAAAAACGGCGAAGTTAGGTACTAATTTCAATGTTAAATAACCAAAACATACTTTCACTATTAAACATATTTTTGTGTTGTTTTTGTCAAAAAAGGAAAGCTGTATGTTTTTCTTAAAGTAAAATAGATTGTGGGTGTTGATTGCTAAGGTTTTTGCAATATCTCTTTTTGCAACTGAGTAAAATATTTATAAAGTTTACTATTTTTTACTATTTATATCATACGTTTAAGAAAACAATAAAACGGGGTTTTTAAATGTATTCGGCAATCAACATCTGCATATGACAGTATTTCAAAATGAAACCAAATTTTTAAATTTATTCCACGAATTAACGGGAAAAAATTACTTATTCTGTAGCATTGCTCTTATGGGAATCAGATTCAATATGGCGGACAGGGTAGCCCCCTTAACGTACACATGTGGGTTGGAGTCGTATGGAAACAACTTAATATTTCAAAAACTCCTTTATGTAGAAAGATGTTGATGTTAAACCAATTCAGTTCAACGATATAAAGGATGGTAAGACAATCTAGTAGGATGTACAGAGTGTTAAAAAAATTTACAAACCTTCACTCCGAGGTAAGATTAAAAGGCTTATTATAAGAAAATAATAATATATTTCTGTTGTGGACTTTATTATGAATTTGTTTACTGCTAATATTGCTTCAGGATTTTCTTATAGAGCATTTCTAACACCTAATATATAGCGGAAACAAGGTATCAAACAACTTTTTTTTGTCAAGTTATTATTAAAGACGAAAACGGTTATTGTAAGCAACCGTACTTTATACACTTATGCTCTCACTAATATATTTGTAGGTCTTTTTAATGTTAAACAATCTTCCGCTCACTATTTAAAAATATCTTTAACAGTTTAACCTTCGAATGCCATGAAAATCGACATAGCGGAGTAAGTTCACGAATCCTTTTTACTTTTTAAATAATTATCATGTCTAATTTGTAAACATAACTCAAGTTACACAGTTAACCTATAGAAAAAGTTTCATAAACATAAAATAAGTAGCTTTTGAGGTAAAACGCCATGGAAACATATTATGGTATGAACGTTTATATTATGCTACGGTTTACAATAATTTTATTAGTTTTAAAAACTAATTTCACAATGGATTTACATAAACGTACGCCCACCTATCCATCACTCAGTTCTCCACCATTAAACTTGAATGACGTCATACTACCAGGAATGTCTACAACTCGTGCATTTTGCCTCCCGTTTAATGAAGCCGCAAAGTCATTCTAACATACAATAGCGGGTTATCTAAATGAGCAACTGGTTTACCGTTCTTTGCACACCTAACTGTTGTTTATGTCAAGCCTTAAGCGCGGCCTTCACAACAATATGCATCATTATGGGCAAGTTCAAACGCGTGCTGAATTCACTTTAAAGCAAATGCTACATACTCAAGTTACTGTAAAGAAGTTATTACGGTATGTATGCATATATTATTTTGTTCTGGTAAATAATAATTTTAAAGTATTATCGATATATATCGATTCACAGGGTCTTGCCCTCAACATAAACGTTTTACCTCCAACTCAAATAATAAATAGACGTTTTATGATTTCTTAAAAAAAAGAACAAGTGAAAACTTACAAGTGAAAATTTTTCTGTTACAATTTTAATATTCTCCAAAATTCCAGTCATCACTTATTTTTGTTTAAATTATTTAAAGTGACAACCTTATATTGTGTTTATTTGTAAACACTAGGATTTACTAGTTGTGTGATAACAATAAGATTAAAAAAAACAATAGTTGTAGAGTTTGGAAAATCAGCAATGAAAGTAACATAAAAGGCAAGATTTTCAATGTGACCAAATTGATACAATTAACATTTGTATAAACACATTAATTCAAACGCATGTCTCAAATTAAATAAATGAAATAGAATTCTAGGAGAAAATTTGCCAATTTACTTATTTTAATTCTGTTAAAATGTTCGTACCAGCATGCAGTAGGCTTACTTAAATAAATAAACTACTTACATTTATAAAAATAAATCACACAGTAATAGTAGGTATATACATGACACTTTATATGGAATATACAGCAAAAGTCTGAAATTATGATTTTTTTCTCATCTTCTGGGTAGAGACGCACATTTAGTGTTGTTTAAATTTTGCCTACAGGAAGTCTCAAAATTCAGATCCAAATATACAGCAAAATTTAAAAATGTATTTTAAAATCACAGCTTTGATTGCAATTATTGTAATATTATTTAATGTCCCTTTTTGACTCTAGACGTACATTTAGACGCAAATAACGTATACACAAAATTACCAAATATTAAGGTATTAATGATCAGAAATGATTAAACAGTAAAGGAATTGCTAAGTTTGTGGGTAACTTTATAATTTTACTTAGTGGGGCGCTTTTAACCTATAAAAATTGTCATAAAAATGATCAGGAACATAAGAGGTTGTTTAACAGCTTAGAAATAAATTTCATAAATTTAAAATTCCATTAATTTGTATGTAAACAGTGTACATGTCCTTTGAATAATAATGACATTATGTTTTGTGTTTATTTGGACAATTGTATATCTGAATATAAATTTTTGCACGCGGTATAAAATTGGTCCAGGTCAAAATGTACCTATCAGCGCA
>JAGFPH010017118.1:0-11405 GCA_018207615.1 Philaenus spumarius
ACTCTCTGCAAACATGAAACTAAGCATGTGTATTAATTTAAAAAAAAACTAAATTCAAATAGTATTACCTTTAAAAACTTTAAATTTATAACGTAATTTTAGATACTCAGTCTACTCTGGTATAGGATGTCCCATAAAGTTTGATCAAACAATTTTCTGATATTCCCAGGATTTCTCAAACAAATGTTTCTCGAACAACTTAAAATTACTTTCTAGGCCTAACCTAAAATTATTGTATGTATGTTGCCGTTAAGGCAGGTAAAATAAATTAAATATACACACAATAATTTTAGGTTACGCCTAGACTGGTGAACAAACATTTTATGTTTATTGAATGTATTTCAGCGCTTGACGATTATATCTGAACTACGCCGGACGGAACCGATCGTCTCTTAATTTAAATTTATAAACCAAAACACATATTTCTTGAATGTATTTACATTCTTTGCCATAGCAACCAATTAATAACCCTTTTTTCATTACCCATTACATTTTCTATTTGTTAACTCCTACTGAAAAAGAAATGAATTACTTATAATCTGTTTTCAACCTACCTTTACAATGTACATTGGGATCTCCCCAATGGTTTGTTTGACATTGGTTGCACTGCCTTCCTCCAAACCCAGCTTTACAAGCACACTGTCCATCAAACTAGAGACAAACATGTTCATATTATTATTTCAAAGTAAATTTTCCACAGCAGTATAAAATACACATATCTTAGGATGAAGATAAGCTAAACCTATCATATCACCAAATGCTGAACCAATTGCACAGTGTTGTAATTAAGTATATAATTCTCTGTTGGTTTATTAATGATGGATGTTCTATTTTATTATTAGTTATTTGGACATTTGCCATCATTTGTGTATTAAAAAATAAATACACGTTTCGGAAATATAAATAAACTCCCGTTATCAAGTGACTAACAACTAAGGGAACATAAACCTATAGATGTAGGCTTATGTAAAGAAAACAAGAAAAGGTGAAATATACCACTAACCTTAGCCATCTACATAGTACATCTCAGAGCTGAAACTGAGAAGTCAAAAAAACACCATAATACAAACACAGAAAAGCACAAACACACACCTGAAGACAAACCACGTGTTTACAGACCAGAGTCAGACAAACAACTGGCCAGGTGCTGAGGGAAATGCAGCCAGCTAGGGGGTGTGGCCTATTGTTCATTAATAGTTTCCTAGCCCTCGACCGAGTTAGCTCTCGACCGAGTTAAGACCCCACGGGGAGAATTGACAGGTAAAAGTTCAGCTTGTTTTTAGTACTAGGAGTATTATGGTCTAATTTTAGTTCTTTTTTAATAATGGGAGCCATAATGGCCTTACTTCTATGCTTGTTTGGCTGATAGGATTGTCCGCTAGCTTTATGTATGAGGCTTCAATTATCTTTCGTTTATATAAGTTGACTTCTCAGCTTCAGCTCTGAGATGTACTATGTAGATGGTTAAAGTTAGTGGTATATTTTAGCTTTACTTGTTTTATTTAACATATAGGCCTAGATCTCTACATTTATGTTCCCTTAGTCACTTGATAACGGGAATTGATTTATATTCCCGAAACGTTGTGGATTGATTTTTTAACATACAAATGATGGCTAATGTCTGATTAACTAATAATGAAAAAAAAATATATATATAAATTAATTTCAAAATGGAATCAGAGTTTACATCTCTATGAGTGAAGAGGATATTCAAGAGAATAATAATACACTAAAATTACTAAATCGATTTACAAAATTGAATGACACTTCCCCTAAATGTTACAAAATCACTTAAATCCAATTTTTAAGAGGAACTCAAAAACAATAATTTTGCAAACAATGTTCATTAAAATTTGTATTAAAAACAGACCTTTACATTTTTAAGGTATGAATTAGGTTTAAAAAATGTTTTATTCACTGACAGAATCTTTTTTTTTTAACCTGTTGAGGAGTTTGGACGTTGTATAACTTTCTCCTTTGCAATAAGCATGTAAGTTTTTCCTTTTCCTCCCAAGCAATAAGCAATCCTTTTCACTTTTTTACAGATCTAGAACTCTTCAAGATTTACAAAACAGTATGCAAAACGATATTAATTTACTTAAGACTTTGGTTTACCGACAATTGTTTGGCAATGAGCCCTAAAACCGAAGCGTTAATTTTTAACTTAAATAATAAAAAACGTGTAAACTTATCGCTCAAATACCATGAAGTTAATTGTACATCACCAAACTGCAACTGTTTGCCCATTGCTCTTGTAGATGAAATTAAATACTTAGGATTATTTGTTGACAGCAGACTAAGTTGGAAGATTCACATAAATTACATAAAAATAAGGTTATTAAATACACAAGAATTTTCTATTTACTTAGACCCTTTTGTAGTAAGAACCTATTACGAACATTGTACTTTGCCTTTGTAAATTCGAAGTTAGAGTATGCTTTAACCTGATGGGGAGGCACTTATAATACTACAATGAAAGCAATTGTTGTTCAACAAAACTCATTTATTTGTATTATACATAATAAATCAAAATTGGAAAATGCTTTGCCTATTTATAGTAAACTTGAGATTCTACCTATAGAAAATTTGTATATTTACAAGGTATTAAAATATTATTATAATAAAGGTAACAAACAACGAGAAGATATTCGAAACCCTACTGTAATACTTAGAAATAGATTGAATGCGTATGTCCCAAGACCTAGACTTACCTTATATAAAAAAATTTTCACCTATCTTGCTCCAAAGTTTTATAATTGCTTGCCCCATCAAATTAAAATTGTTAACAGGTTAAGTAAATTCTTAAGATTGTTAAAAACATATCTTCTGTTTCATAACAATATTTCTATGTTTTATGACTGTTTAGAATAAGATATGTTTTATAAGGAATATGTTTGTGTTGTTTTTTGTTAGGTGCAAGAATATTTAATTGTTAGGGTAGGATTTCTGTTTTTTTGTTTCTTATGTTAACTAAGATATATATTTCTTATTTTGTTATAATTAATATTATTTGTAATAATTATTTGTTCTGTATAAATAATAAGTAGCCTTTGTATTTTGTTCGTTCTTCCATTTTGAGAGAAGAAATATATTTTAATAAAGTTCGGTAAATTGTCAAATGTAACCGATCAGCCGCTACCTCTCTCTCTAGCTCTTGTCTTTTAGATTTTTAAGTTGCATATGTATCATCCCAAACAGGTTTTCTATAAACCTCGGGGTCTGACTTTATTAGTCTTAAGTTTTTTTTTAAATTTTAATCTGACATGTATATATATAAATATTTGACTAATAAAGATATTTCAATTCAATTCAAAAGTAGGGTTTTGACCATAAAACACAACTCCATGGAGTAAGATTTTTTAAATATTAGTTATAAGTTTATTATGTCATTAAATAATATGTAAAAGTAAATTAAGTAAAAACACAATAATTAAAATTCATATTTTTGCAAACATGGGTGTATACACCAAATGGGCTACATGGGTGCTATTTTAAACGTAGATCACTCATACGATGTGTCTTTCCTTTTAGACTCTTCCAGAGTTGTGTGCATACAAAAGTAATATTTTCTTTGCAGCTTCTTCTTGCCTGACTCATTAGGGAGGAGGAGCCTTTTATGTAGTCCCGACAGCCGCAATGAGTTTTGAACTCTGCTTACTGAGTGTTTTAATTTCTAATGTCTTGATCAATATCCATTATTTATAATTCATTTTTTACGTCTTAAGTTGCAACAGTTTAAAACTAAATTTTAGTATATTTATAATAATATATATACACACCTTGTTTCCGTCTTGCAACTTTTTTGTAGTATAATACTACGCGTGTTTCAGGAACACGTTCCCATCTTCAGGTTTTGACAAAAAATAAACTCAAACACATTCACACAATTTAGAACAAGAATCATTGCACTTAAGTTAAAAAGTTTAAAAACACAAAACAAAGTTTAACAACAGTTGGCGTTGGGCCATGTTGTCGATGCACCGGTCACTGGTCGACTGAAAGATTACATCTGTTATCTCCATCATCAATACTATTTATAGGCCAATAGGAAGAAATTGCGACTAATGAATGCATTGGAAGAATATGAAATTTACCAAGTTAATTTGCACCAGAGTAGTTTAGTCCTCAATGAACAATTATATTTTAAATCTAATAGCCTGTATAATACCACAATTTCAGGCCCATAAATTGTATTGATGATGGAGATAACGGATGTAATCTTTCAGTAGACTGGTGATCGGTGCAATGAAAACATGGTCCAACGCCAACTGTTGTTAAACTTTGTTTTGTGTTTTTAAACTTTTTAACTTAAGTGCAATGATTCGTGTTGTAAATTGTATGTATGTGTTTGTTTTTTGTATGACATGCTCACATGCGAGTATGTTTATTAAAACTTGAAGATGGGAATGTGTTTTTGAAATGTCTACATAAAAGTTGCAAGACGAAAACACGTAATATTATATATTTTTATAAATATACTATGATTTATTATTTATAACATTAAAGTTAAAATTACACATAAATAATAACGACAAATATAAACTTTTGTATAAAAAACATGAACAAATAATAGAATAACAATGAAATAAAAAACTCAAAAAATCTACACAAGAAGCTAAAGAAACTATGTTTAGAAGCACTCACTATATTCTACAAGTAGAGAAATCACAATGAGATCGAATGAAGGGTGGAATCTCAAAATTGCCAAATTGAAAGTCAATCACAGAACGCATTATTACCACAAGGTGACAGTACTAACTTGTTATGAAGCAGAACACATATTGTAGTTTATATTATTGTTGTAAGATATCATCAATTGTCTGATTTAGTTTGTTCAAGTAAATAGTAAAAGACGTGATATGACAACTACTCATTAGGGAACAGGTGTTATATGACATCAGTACTAGTTTGGGACTTATAGGTAGCCGCACTGTACTCTTCAACAAATTAATTACTATAATCTTGTCACTATCTACTGTGCATAGAAAGAAATATTTATTTTGCTATAATGACAAAACACGTCAAGGAATATTGATAAGATTGTAAAGGTAATTTACCTGATTACACTGTTCCGTAAGAGAACCTATCGGATCACAAGCACATTGCTCACAGCCAGTACCACTGGCGATTTTCCAATGGTTCAACAAGCAAGTGTCGCACGATTTACCAGTAACATTTGGAAGACAAGGACACTGACCAGTAACGGCGTCGCATGGTCCTACGTTTTGATTTGTCCCCAAGAAGTCGCACACACATTCTAGAAAAGCAAAAATAAATTTACTTTAAAAATGCATGTAGCATTGTTTAATATCGATAGATATTTCTCAAACACTGCTTCCACTGGAGCTAAGTGGTAAGAGAAACCACACTTTATAAAATAATGAAATATATTTTAATTCTGTTTAAAACCACCAAGGAGAAAACTACGTTTCTCAGGATTCGTAATATAAATGTGACAAGCTTCAGTCATTGGCAAGAGTTCATGACAAGTGAATCAGTGGCAAGTACTTTGGGGATTAAAACCCAGGAGGAATCCAGACGAAAAAATTACCAGGAACTACTTCTTGCACCAGCATCTTTAATTTCATCAGGATCCAGGGAAGTCTTCAAGACCTACAGGAACTCCTAGTAGAAACGCACAACGTAAACACCCAAGGTACCTCTTAGAGTCAATTTAGTAAATATATTCTAGGGAAACATAATTAAATGTCATAAAATCATTAACTTCATTTAATATCACACTCTCTATCTTTCAAAAAGTTTTAAGTACAAACAGAAAAAGTATCGACGTAAACAAATTATAAAAATGTAGGTTAAAAAATAATTAATTATTATTAGAGCACAAATATATCAGGGTGTATCGTACATAAATGTCTGTACGTACTACCAAAGAACTGAAATAAAGATATATTATTTAAAACTCAAATTAAAATCTTTTTTTCCAGAGATATTAGGCCCTTAACTCCCAATGGTGGAAACATATGTGTGTAAGTTGAAGAATAATTATTGGCTTGGTACAAATAAGGCAAAGGTACTTCCAAATAGCACGACTCCTCCAAATGGCATGACCACCAAATGGCACGACTCCACCAGAAAGAGTCCCAGCAAATTTAAATAAATTAAAATTAGAGTCAGTAACAGTAAGTAGTGATGTAGAAAATGGTAAACCCCCGCGGTGACTCGCGTCGAAGCAGGTGCAAACAGGTTATTTTATATAAATAGGCCCTACCATTAAATTCTAATATGTCTCATTTATTTTAATTAGGATGTAACATAGTGGTTTCTTATTTTAAAATTCCTTACTTTATTAAAGGTTTATTTTATAGTTTTAAGGAAAGTATAACAGTTTTACTACATTTTCACCCCTTAGCAGCACACGACAAAATGTCAATCTATGATACTTTTTTTATGTATGTTGTAAGAAATAAATGCACAAATTTTCAGCTCAAATACAAAAAAAAATACTATACAATTTGATTACTTTTGAAAAGTGTACAGAAATATTAGATTAAATTTTCTAAACTAACTTATGGGATACACAATACATTTGACCTGTATTTTATATTTTGTACACTTTTAAAAAAATAAAGTATTTTTTCATTGAATGTTTAAAAACCCAAAACTAAACTTAAACATAGCGTCATATTGAAAAATTTTAAACAAATCAACAATAAATAACTACCTTTACAGTCTTGATTAACAGCATCTCCGTAATATCCATTCTTACATACTTCACAGTTGTAGCCTTCAGTATTAAACAAACACTGTAAGCATCTTCCTGAGTGGGTGTCACAGTTTCCAGGTCTAGAAATGTCGATATTATTGTTACAATTGCATGCTTGGCATTGGCCTCCGGCTTCTTCAGGATTGCCGAAGTAGTTATCAGCGCAAACGTCACATCTTGATCCTAACATTATAAAATAATAATTGAGTTTTTATCACAAAAATGAATTATTTCTAAAAAAAAACATCCACACATAAACATTCTAGTTGTGAAAAAGTTACACTGTTACATCTTTGGCAACTTAGTGGATTGACATAAGGTTGTATAATTTAATAAAATTAATGTCAGATAAAGCTGCTTTTCTGTTAAAATCTACACACACAGAGATGATTGTTGGCAGGCAATTTGTACAGACTGCTTAATACCTGCTGTAATGGATATTATTAAAGTTAATAATGAGTTGTTTCTATAGTGATGGGAAAGGAGATGAATCAAGAATTTTTAATTACATCGGAGTAAAAAAGGGAGATACTTTTTTCCAACCATGTTTATCTCACGCTTAAGGAGGTTTCCTACTGAAAAATTACCATTTTCCAAAAAAAAAACAAATTCTTTTTTTCTTTTTTTTCTGATTCTATAATTTATAAGGTTTAAGAAAAACATAACATATGCCACAAAAGTTCTTTATATCAGTGTGAAAAATTTATTCAAAGCAATGTGCGCACCTACTTTTGGTCGAGTTTGAACTTTTTTATGTTTGCTATTTGGATGAATAAGATTTTTTATTTTTTTAAGTAATTGCAAAGAAGGACAACAATGTTTATTATTATTCTTTCAATGCCTCCAATATGTAAGTAAAACATATCTTGACTACAAATACTGGTTGTGCAAGTTATTCCAGTCTATGGCTGCTAAAATAACTAATGGAATCTTTAAACGCGATTTCCGCAACTTTTTAATATTAATATTTTTACACAAAAGTTCTTATAACTTTTTAACTGCTAAAGCTACAGTGATGAAACTTTTATCACATCTTTAGTAGCTTATAATGCAACTATTTGGGTATTTTTATTCCTCTAGGACAAATACAAGAGTATTTGAAAAAAAATTGTAAATCACAAATTTGTTTTGTAAGGTCATAACTACTAAACTTTTAGTGGTAAGAATATGACTATACCCAAAAAGTTAGTGCTTTTTGGTCGATACTCAAACGCTTTTTTGGTAGGTACTTTAAAACATGATATCAAACGGCCAAATTGGTTCAGTAGTAAACAAGTTATAAGAGATTTAAAAAAACATATTTTTGCCTAAAAAAACTCAAAAAGGTATGTAAAATGTATTTTTTTGTCAATTCCTATAAGTGTAAACAATTTTTTAGGTTCTAATGAATGTAAAAATAATTAAAAAACCCTTAACCCTTTCAGTGTCAGACCATTTCAAAGAAAAATTATTCAAAATATTAACCCTATTAAAGGACATCATAACGATCTTGGAATGGTTGCGAACACAGGCAGCGTAACGATCTAGCCGTGCGCTAGAAAACTGTACTTAGTTAATTTTTTAACTACTAGATGGTAAAAGCGTATAGATATTTGTATTCATAATGAATAAATGAACATTTCTAGATCGATATTTTGAATTTGAATCAACATATTAAAAGTTTACAGATTATTGTATTCAGTTTTTGAGTTTATATTTCATGCTACATATTTGTTTGTAAGTGTGAGTTTATTGTACACTAGGGGCCCTGCCCCGCAGTGACATATGGTGATGCCAATGCAAACTACAAAATCCTTAATTTTGTTCATAACTTAAAAATTTTTATGGAAATTATGACCGATTAGGAAAGAAGCACTTCGATCTAAGTTGGGTGGTGGGGGTAGCTGTGACCTGTACATAATGTAAGACATAGGTTGAAATAGACACACAATATCCCCAACATTTGTCCACAAAATCCCTAATTTTAGCCATAATTTTTACTTTTTTCAATTTTTTAACAGGAATTTTAAATATTTTGGAATAAAAAGTAGCCTAAAATATTCTCTGAAAAGTCTGCTACATGTTAATGAAAGTTTCATCAAAATCGGTTCAGCCATTCCGGAGATTAGCCCAGACAAACAAACAGATAGACAGACAAAAATTATTAAATTAAAGGACAAACACAATTTTTTCGTAATTTCTACTAGTTTTTATTGAATCTTGCCGACCAAGGTTTCGCCCGTGATGGCACTGACGAGGCAGTTTTACAGACTAAAGAATATTAGAAAACAAACGTGTTTAAAACATAGAACAGTTACTCACAACAAAGAAAAAGGAAAGAGAGTGGAAGGGGGGGCGTGGGGTACGTATGGTCATAAGGTTGACAATGGGTTTAGTAGAGGCGAGTTGGACAAAAATTCTACCTGATCGTTAAGTACTAGGCTAGCATCTGTACAAAATAATCTCTTAATTTCTAACATTTCCAAGGAATTTAATTTCCTACTTTTATCATTGACATGGAGAATCTTAAAGTTAATGTTATTGGAAAAATCTGACACTAAATGATTTTTTAGATGGTTAGAGAAACTAGAGTCATTATGACCCAACCGCCAACTTCTTTCATGTTCACTTAACCTACATTTAAAACTACGGCCTGTTTGGTTAGACAAAAATTGTATAAATGTGCGTTTAGGTTTTGGTAATGTGTGAATAATCGTACAAGCTTAGAAAAAAGCTTATATTTTGAAATCACAGACACACACTTCAATTTTATTTATATGTATAGACTGATTTTTGAGTTAAATCTCATTTGTAGTTTAAAGTTGTCAGTTTTTTAGTATTTGTTTTAATCACATATTCAAACTGTTAGTTACATAACATAGACTAATGACAAGGCCAAGTGTAAACAATTCAAATTTTTACAGATATTTTGATGAAGAAAGTGATAGTAATTTGCTATTTGAATCTGGCAATGAAATTAATAATTATAAAAAAAATTATTATAAAAAAGTGATGAGTATAATAGTGACAGTATTAGTGACAATATAGGTCTTATTAATAACACTCATTATTTAGGCAAAGTTGAGAAGAAGAAAAATTGTCATAAAACAAGTAAATATTAACATAATTTAGAATAGTTTACTTAAATATTTAAGACCTTAAGGATTTCTAAGAAAGTCAGTGTTAACCCTTAAAGTACCACACTCACTTATTAAGTGTAATAAAAATGAATGTTTTTTTCAACTCTCTTTTTTATTTTGGAATATTGTGTAAAATAGAATTAGTACAACAAACATTTTTAAACACTTTTTAAAATTTTTTTAAAGATAAAAATCATTAATTTTCCATTCAAAGTTGAATTTTGCATACACATGAATCTTTCTACCAAATTACTTTATATAAAAAGCATGTTGTCATAATAAAATTATAACCGGGTCAAAATGTACTAAATATAAAACATAGTTATCCTCAATTTAAATAATAATTATCATATACAGTATTGTAGGCCTTAAAGTAGTCAAGGATAGAGGCTTGGGTTTGAAACATAAGTTTTACAAGAATAAATTGTCTCTCTCCAGATTCTTTTCTTAGCACATACATGACATCTAACAGCCGTTTGTTTCCTTCTAATGAATGATTGATAACACCGCCAATGAAATCATCAAACCCGGCTTCGTCTAGTAGTTTATAAGTCTTGAGACGTATTAAGCTGTAGGAGTGAGGCAATAATAGAATGTTGATCTAATTTAACAGAATCAATTTATATTTTTGCACCAATTTTGTTTGTCCTTAGAGTATAATCAATTTCTAACAAATTAGAAAAATTCACTCAATTATATTTACAAGTTTTATTGTTATTTATGAGTGTCACTATCCAAACTGTTGACACTAGGCTTTGCCATTAGACTGCCTGCAATATAGCCAACAGTGCACAAATAAGTGAAAACTAAAATATAAAAATTTATAGAACTGAGTGCTATAAGCTAAAGTAAAAGTTATAAACATAATAAGTAACTATAAAAATCATTTAACTGTCTTAAATAAACACACAACTAAATAAATAACAAACACGCAGCATGAAACATAACCTCTATAACTGAATGCAATAATCTGTGAGCTCATAATTCAATTGAAACTATAAAATATCAATGTAGAAATGTTCCTTTATTCATTAGGAATAAAACATTGTGCGCAATCTATTAGATAAAAGTGGAACTAGGTGCAGTTTTTAAGAATACCGATAGATCGTTACCTTGCCTGCTAAATGGTTAATAAACCTAGACATATTACTAAATACAAAAAAGATAACTTATTAATAAGTACTCACAAACATCATATTTCTTTTAATAGGCTAATTTAAAAACGGAATTGACATTTATCGCTCTTATTTCAAGATTACAAATCTGGTTCTCTCTGATCCTTAAAGCTCAGCTCTACTCTAGCTTTTTCTCAGTAATTTTAATAAAAAATTTCATGTGTTAGCTCATCTCTAAACCTTAATTCTTGTTTTCCTTCGATCATGATAATTTGTGTTTACAATTTTTTGAAGTCACTCTCATACAATCCTAATATTTAGCAAGGCTTATAAAAATGTCTACTGTTCTGCCATTTTCTCCACAAATCTGTCTTTCAAACATATAGTCAAAGTCTTGACTTAATCACCTTTCTTTATGATCTTTTCTTCGTGCATGTATGTGAAGTT